>VMDO01008033.1:0-86832 GCA_007922755.1 Pedetes capensis | reverse complement strand
GTAAAAGATAGAGAAGACTTGGATGGGAAACTTAGATAGGAAGGGGGGAGGGGGGAAACATAGAGGAGGGTAAGGGGTAACCTATATGAATAATGCTTATCAAATTGCATATATGAAAATTGTCACAATGAAAAGCATGTCAAAATGAATCACATTATGATGTACATTAAAAATTTCTAATAAAAAAATATATACATTTATATATACATAAATGGACTTGGGGTGCCACTCAGTGATGGACGATCTCCCTAGCATGGGCAAGGCCCTGGGTTCAACCTCCAGTACTGTACACACACACACACACACACACACACACACACACACACACACACACAAATAAGGATCCAAACCATCACAAAATTAATGGTGTGCATTCTTTCCCCCACGTGTCTGTCAGCTTGACATGCTGTGGGGGCTTGCGTGTTGCTGTAATGCTGAAAGCTGTACCACTGGTAACTCAGATACCAGCAGGGCCACCCGTGTTCTGTTGAGTTTCCAGACTAAGACAGACTAGGGGGAAAGAACTGACAGCCCATACCTGAAACAATTGTTGTTGTTAGGTGCTGTTGAGTTGAGTTGGACTCACAGTGACCCTATGTACAACAGAACGAAACACTCCCCCATTCTGTGTCATGCTCACCTGGCACTGTCAGTGCTTCTCTGCTATTCATAGGGTTTTCAATGGCTGATTGTTTTGGGATTGTTTCAAGAGTGGGTTTCCAGGTCCTTCTCCCATTTTTGTGGTGCTGGGGATAGAACTCAGGGCCTTGAGAGTGCAAAGTGGCACTCTACCAAGTGAGCTAAACTCTAGCCCCGCCTGAAACAATTAGCCATTGAAAACCCTATGGATAGCAGACCACTGTCAAATATAATGCCAGAAAGTGAGGCCCCCCAGGCTGGAAGAGATTCAAGAAAAGACTGGGGAAAAATTGCCTCCTCAAAGTAGAGTCGCTCTTACTGACAGGGATGAGTAAAGCCCCTGGGACCTCCTTTTGCTGATGTGGCATGACTCAAAATGAGAAGAAATACAGTGACTGAAACAAAGGGCTCAAACATAAAATGATCGTGTGCATGGCACAGTGTCAGGTAGTGTTTTGTTCTGTTGTACGTAGGGTTGCTATGAGTGGGACCTGATTCCACAGCACCTAACAACTAAAAGAACACATTCTTTAATTGGTACCTGGAAGCATTGGAAAGATTAAACTCGAACCCTCTACTTTCTGCGAGTTCCTAGGTATTTGTGGGTGAGTGCTGCCCAAGGGTCTAGAGTCTCCACCCCAGGATCCCTGTGGCTTCCCCCATGAGGAGATGCAGGTCGCAGGTGAGTCCAGGGGTTGTCAGAGGGAGCAATGCCCATTGCTGTTGCAGGGCCTGTGTGGGTTTGACAGGCTCCTCTACACCAGCCAAGGCTGTGTCACATCAGCCAGAATCTCACCAGGCCAGGGTGGGGCACAGAAGACTCAGCCCGTGGGGCAACAGGGTAGAAAAGGCTCAGGAAGCAGTGACAACAGCTCTGCTCATGCGCTTCAGCCACCCCTAGGCCACTGCTGCGGGGCTGCGCAGTGTGGGGAACAAGTGCAAGGATGCCTCTGGGTGAGGCGGGCTCTGCAGGGGCTCCTCACCCCCTGCAAGTTGTCTCAGGGTCTCAGGAGTCACTCCTTGGCCCTGAAGGATCCTTCAAAGTCCTAAGTCTATTATTGTCATGGCTTCTTATTTCTCTGACATGAAATTAAAAAAAATAATTAAATGAACCAAAAATCACCTCATTATAAGATTGCTTGCAGAAAGAAAAAAAATCTTAAATGTTCCTTTCCACACATATTAGTCAAAATCTTTAGCTACCTGGCAAAGAAATATTGTTCTATTGGCCAGAAAAATAATTTGGATCCAGATATTCTTTAATAAAATAGTGAGTTTTGTATTATTTTTACCTTGTGCATGGCCAAAAATTTTACATGAAAGCTGTAACATCTATTTCTGTTTGTATGTTGATAAATCTCTGTAGGTATGATACTTATGTGTGATTTTGTCTATTTGCTTTGAAATTGTGAAAGACTTCTTGTTCAATAAGCTTTAAGAAAAATAAATGCCATCAGATGCAATGGCTCATGACTGTAATCCCAGAAACTAGGGAGGCAGAGGCAGGAAGACCATGAGTTCAAGGCCAGAGGCATCCTGTGTAGCTTAGTGAGACCCTGTCTCAAGACTTAAAGAAAATGGACTTGCAGTGCAGTCCAGTGGTAGAGTGCTTGCACAACACATGTGAGGCTTTGGGTTCAACACCCAAGGACCACAAAAAACAACAATAAAAACAACAATAAATACTGAGTCAGTCATTGTGTTCTGGCATTTGGGAGCCTGATATAGGAGTATCCAGACTTTGAAGCCAGCCTGGGTTACATAGGGAGACCCTATCTTAAAAAAGAAAAGAAAAGAAAAGAAGATTGAACGTATATACAGAGTCATTATACCAAAAGGAATTGGTGGATGACCAACCAATTCAAGAGGTTGCATATTTTCAGGAACCAATTGTACTGAAGGAAGAAGTGGAAGCTGCCTTGAAGGAGATGGCAAAACACAAAGGTCCAGGAATTGTTGAGATACCAATAGAGGTGTTTCAACAAATGGATGCAACATTGAGATGCTCACTAATTTATGCCAAGAGATTTGGAAAACAACTACCTGGCCAACTGACTGGAAGAGATCCATATTTGTGCCTATTCCCAAGAAAGGGGATCCAAATGAATGTGGAAATTATCAAACAAATTATCAAACATTAATATCACATGCAAGCAAAATTTTGCTAAAGATCATTCAAAAGCAACTTTTGCAGGATATAGACAAGGAACAGCCAAAAAATCAAGCTGGATTCAGAAGAGGGCATTGAACCAGGGACATCATTGCAGATGTCAGACAGATATTAGCTGAAAGCAGAGAATACCAAAAAGATGCCTATCTATGTTTTATTGACTATGCAAAGGCATTTGACTGTGTGGATCATAACAAATTAAGGATAATATTGCAAAGAGTGAGAATATCAGAACATTTAATTGTACCCATGAGGAATATGTACATAGGAGGCAGTTGTTTGAACAGAATAAGGAAGCACTACCTGGTTTAAAGTAAAAAAAAGTTGTACATCAGGGCTGTATGCTTTCACCATACCACTTGAATCTCTATAATGAGAAAATAATCTGAGAAGCTTGACTTTATGAAGAAGAACATGGCATCATGATTGGAGAAAGACTCATTAACACCCCACATTATGCAGATGATACAACTCAGTTTGCTGAAAATAAAGATTTGAAACATTTACTGATGAAGATCAAAGAACACAGTCTTCAGTATGAATCGTACCTCAACATAAACTAAACAAAAATCCTTACAGCTGAGTCAGTACGCAACTTCATGGTAAATGGAGAAAAGATTGAAGTTGTCAAGATTTTGCTTTATTTAATCAACACCTGTGGAAGCAGCTGTCAAGAAATCAAAAGACACATTGCATTGGGAAAAGCTATTGCAAAAGACTTCTTTAGAGGGTTGAAAAGTAAGGGTGTCACATTGATGACAAAGGTACGCCTGACTGATGTCCTACTATTTTTAGTCACATCATATGGTTGTGAAATATGGACATTGAATAAGGGAGATAAGTAACAAATTAATGCTTTTGAATTACAGTACTGGAGAGGAATATTGAATATACCATGGACAGCCAAAACAACCAACAGATCTGTCCTAGAAGAAGTGCAACAAGAGTGATCCTTGGAAGCAAGGATAGTTAGACTGCATCTGATATATTTTGGACATGTTGTCAGGAGGGATTGATCCCTGGAGAAGGACATCATGTTTGGTAGAGAGGCAGGTCAATGAAAAAAAGGAAAACCCTTCACTAGATGCACTGATACAGTGCCTGCAACAATGGACTTAAATATAAAAAAAGATCATGTGCACGGCACAGAACTGGGGAGTGTTTCAATCTATTGTACATAGGTTGGCTATAAGTCAGACTTGACTCCACAGCACCTAACAACAACATCAATGAAAAATGAATAGGACATAATGGGATTGTCATAAAACATTTTCTCCTCTATAATTTCATGTTACATAGAGACTAAAATTATTTGAAACTGTTAGTGAACATGTGTGTCCCCCATTGACAAGTTATCTATGAGAGAGCACATGCTTCTAGAAGTTATGACTCATAGATTTACCAGTCTACACATTGCTGGCATGGCATTTCTAGTGACTTGCTTTTTAGTGTTCACTGCAAATTAAGGTCAATAAAGGTTAAAAATTCTAATTAATATATGAAGCTAAAATTACCAGAAATAAAAAGGAAGAATCCCTATATTCAACTACAAAAGAAAAATAAGATGTGCTTTTGGTAAGGAAAAGCTGTAAGGTATAAGATGTTCTGTTTTAAGGGAAAAATGGAGTAATTTTTATCCTAAAGTAGAATGACTGGTTGTTCTAAAAAGAGAAGAAGAAAGGACAGGACAAAAACTGAATGGATTAGAAAATTATGGACAGTTTGTGAAAGATGAATTTTGTGAAAAGAATTTTATGTGTGAGCAAGGTGGTTGAGATTGAAAGGGAAGTCTTTAGAAGTTATTTTAAAAATTGAGCATTAGTATCTAAAGTGCAAACCTAGAATTTGGTCGTCTCTATTAAAACAAGGTTTTGTTGGAGTATTGGCTGGCTTTTAACAGGAAGTATTGAAGGATTTTTCTTTACATTTGAGGTAATTGGCCTAGGAAATGATTCTGAGTCATACCAAGATAATTTTCTGTGCTTCATGTTGTCTTTATTGTTTTTTTTTTTTTTTTGTTGTTGTTGTTGTTGTTTTATCCTTTAAGGAAACTGAGTTCTGTGTATTCAACAACAATGAGCTGTGCAGGGTGGTTTGTTGTTGTTAGGTGCGGTAGAGTTGGGGCCTAAAAGTGACCATATGTAAAATAGGTGAAATAGTATTGTTAGTACTTCTCTGCTATTCATAGGGTTTTCAGTGGCTGATTGTTTTTTGGTAGTGGGTTGCTGGGTCCTTCTCCCATGCCTGTAACATCCCACAGTTGGGAGGCTATGGCAGGAGGAGTGAGTGTTTGAAGCCAGCCTAGGCTATATAGCCAGTTCCAGGCTAGACTGGGGCTCCACAGCAAGACCCTGTCTCAAACAAAAACAAAAACAAAAACAAAATATCCATTATGTAATTTTTTTGTTTTTGCCTTTGAAGAGCTAATATCACTTTTGTTAAATGAAGGATTATTGTATAAAACAATCTGTGATCTTATTTGATCAAGAGTTTTGAATCTTTGATATTTTGATGACTTCCTAAAGTTAACGTTAAATTCTGAATTCTTTTTCTTGACCTTGAATTAATTCTGTGATTATTCAGGTTGACTCTTGGTATATCTTAAAAGGATATCTCTATGAAATGAGAGATATTAAACCAATTGAAAGCCAGGCATCATGGTAAATGCCTGTAATCCCAGCAATTTGGGAAGCTGAGGCAGGAGGATCAGGGGTTCAAGGTCAAAGGAAGCCTGTGTAACTCAATGAGACCTTGTCTCAAGATAATAAAATAAAATAAAATAAAATAATGGCTAGGGGCGTGGCTCAGTAGTAGAGCACTTGGCAGCTTGCTTGAGGCCCTCGGTTCAACTTTCCTGTACCACAAAACAAAAACAACAACAAAACCTAACTAGGCTTATTTGATAGATTAAATTATATGGGAAGCATTACCAAATAAAAAGTAATGCTAAAGTAACTTTGAGTTATATTTTTATGGATATGTTATTAATATGTGTTTCAGAAATTCATAGAAATCTAACAGTCCTGGTATAACACTATCAGTTTTAATTCCAGTCATTGGCTTTAAATCTTATATGCCTGGCATAACGACTGGAGCCGATAGTCCTAGCTAATCAGGAGCTGAGGCAAGAGGATCAGCTGAGCCAGGAGTTTGGGCCAGGATGGGCAACATACCAAGACCCAAGACTTGATTTTTTAAAAATGTTCTATGTAACAGATATAACCAAATTTTCTTGTCAAGTGCATCACAGTGTTCAACGAACTACTATGAGACATTTGACTATAACCATTTTAAGATTTGTCATTCACAGACAGTTGTTTAACCTGCAACTTTTCTGAGCCACTATTTGTTTAGTGTTCAAGGACATTCATAGAAAGGACTCTGTCAAGCACAGGGTTCTAAACACTTTAAAATCATTTTATTGGACTGGGTAAGAATTCTCAGCTCTCTAATGAAGAAACTAAATGGCTCATCAACCTCAAGCTGATATTTTACTCAACATCAAGCACAACAAGAATTAATTAAATACTAAGGACTTGGCAGATTTTCATGCTAAGTCAGCCAGTACTGAAATTGTTAGATGCAATTTGAATGAACTCTACCAGATTGATCCAACTCTAATTACCTATCATAATCTATTCAATAAACAGTGCTATGCACCTGAACTGGGGAAACAAAATTGGTATTTAAGAGTTTGTAAATCCATTGCTAAGAGTGGACTCATGCAGAGATTGGATGGCTTCCTGGTCCTTCCTGGGTCTTTAAGTCTTCCAGTATTAAAACTTCTGCATGCCAAGACTCAACATGGAAGAGATGAAATGATCCAAATTATGACAATACATCAGCGGGGTAAATATTTTTAAAATGAAAAAAAGGCGTCCAACCAATGCTTTGTTTGTCAAACTCATAATTCTGGTTTAAACAATTAAAAAAAAACCACATGACACATTTCCAGCAGCTGGATCACTTACACCTGGATTTCATTCACTTGCCATATTTTCATTGCATATTTTCTAGTTATTCAGAAGCTTTCCCATGTAGAAAGGCTGATACTAGACTAGTAGCTGTGGTTATTAGAAAATGTATCTTTATTATGGAGCATTCTTGGAGAAATCCCCAGCAACAGAAGGACTCATTTCACTGCACACATTGGAAGATAGTTAAATAAGGTATTACCAACTCAATGACACTCAGCAAAGCTCACTTAATCAAATGAGTTGCCTTAGTTAAAGTTATTGCTAATTGATGGAAATCAGATCCACTCCCACTGGAGAACAAAGATTGACCCCTGTAGGGATAAAACTAGAAAGTAATATGGGGCTAAGAGAGGAAGGGAGGAAACACAGTCCTGAGCCTACATGGGTCAAGGCATGTCTAGCCCACCTTGAGTCCTGACTTGCTGTGGCACACCAGTCCTGAGTCCATGAGGTTGAGACAAGATGGCTCCTGCCCACTGTAGTCAGGTTGTGTCCCTCCTCAAGTTTCTTGCTCAAATTTTTTTTGCTGAGTCATAAGGTGCTGATTGGCTAACCCAAAAACGTCACAGAAATGTCACAGATTCTGAGTGGCTAGCCTGAAATGCTTGTAAGTCCGGTGTGCAGGAATAAAGTTGAGTTCTGAGTTGCCTCCCTGAAGGACTCCCAGAGCGGTTGTGTCTCCATCACACTCAACCAGTGGGGTGTGGGGTTCCAATCCTGGACTAAGGAGCCCCACAGACCCCTGGTGAAATAGCCTGTGCCTACTAACAGAACCTCACATAGCTCCTACTGTCATAAATTCTGACATGACTCAATAGTGCGAGGCTTTAATGCATAATGACAAAGAATGTTTGCATTAAGTAAAAGAAGCCCTTCACAACCCACTAACTGATGGCAGCTAGATGTTTCATGATCTAGAACCCGGAGAGTGGGTTGTTAACAACCCCCCAAAATGACTGCCCTGGAACTCTGTTTGAAGGGACATAACAGGTTTTTATCTAGAGGAAATCTTCAGGGCCTTGAGGCTTGGATCTACATTTCTCAACTCAAAGGGGTCCTTCCCAGCTCCTCAAACTGTGTACCTGTTGGTGACCTTCAGGTAAAGCTGACCAGGGATGTTTCTACCCAGAGGAAGACAACACCCTATATGTGGACAGCTTTCCCAAGATCATCCATCAAGACTTCCCTGCCATTGTGAAAGCTATATCTTTTTTTTTTTTCCTTTTTGCCCATTTTTCTGCTATCCTAATCTTTTCCCCTTCCTTATAGGAAAACACAAGGAAATGCTACAATCTATGGATGGCTTTAGCAAAGGATTATGGTGTAAACCAGAGCAATTTTGGGGTTTTTGGCTAATGTCCCCAAATCAGGAAATAATTCAACTACACTAGTGCCAGTCTGTTCCCAATGAGTCACCTTGAATCTCCAAAGGAAGTGTGGAAAGCTGTCCTGATGTTCAGGACCTCACTGTTCCTTGCTTTCTCATACTCACTAGAAAAACTACCCGAACCTTTCCAATCAATAACTTAATCACCACCAAATACAGAAAACCTTATCTGAGTGATGTCTGCAAAGGGTGCACTGTGCATCCAGGCATTGTATACGCAAGACCTGGGGATTACCTATGTGTATGCAAGCAAACACTTGTGTGATGTCACATTAAATCAAGTAAAGTCCCTTTCCACTAAAGAAAGTTATGTACCCTTACAGCTTGCTATAAAGGGTGCATTAAAAAAGCAAGTTTCCCACTGGACCTTGTTTGAGAGCTAGGCAGTTTTGTGGGTGAACAAATTTAACCGAACTCTCCTCAAAATCCACTAGGTGGCCCCAAAAGCTGATACTGGATCTGTGGAGATTTTCTGTACTTATTCAGCCACTTAGCTGGTTTCAGTCTTACTTTTTGGTGTGGCTTGGCCCTGCTTTCTGAATAATGTTCCCTGAAAGTTTCCATACTTCCCATAACCAGAGGCCAAAAGGGTTCATATCCAAAATCAGTACCTACCTTGAAGTAAAAGTTAGTTCCCACTGAGGAACGTTTCTAACAGGGTTCCTAGGTGTGCACTCTTGGCACTAAGAGGGTGCTGATTTTATGTAATGTTAAGCTAACACATAAATTAGAGGAGATTTGGGATATTGTAGCCAATCAGACCTCCTAGAGGTTCAAAGGGTGGAAGTCATTCGCTAAATGTGGGTGGGAACACTCATGTTCCACAAAAACTCAGTGGAATAAAATTTAGCTTCAGATCTCCTCCTGGCCCCTACTGGAGTCTTGTGTGTGGTGCTAAAGAAAATTAAATGCAGTGCTTAACTTTCCCTTGATTTCACTTCTACACAAAGAGTAATTTATTTTATTTATTTATTGTGTCAGTGCTGAAGACTGAACCCAGGGCCTTGTACTTGCAAGGCAAGTGCTCTGCCAGTGAGCTAAATCCCCAACCTTGACACAAAGACTAATTTAAAAGGTAGCAGGTGTAGCTCAGTTAGTAGACCATGTAGTTAGCATTCACAAGGCCCTGGATTCAAACACACACACATGCACACACACACACACACACACACACACACACACACACACGGGAAAAGAAAAGAAAAGAAAAAAGAAATAGAAAAGACTGCTGAAACTGTTGTTTCTCAAGATCCTGTCACTGAATACTTAAGGAAACTTCTCAGAGGAAAAGAACACATGATGTATTCATGAGAGCAGCTGGTTTACAGGCATCCTGAATGTGGATGACAAGCCTGGCTATTCTAAGGCTTTATAATATTTATGTTCAGTGGCCTCCAGGTTCCAATGGCTCATGTTGCCAGAATAATCACAAAAATGAATACTTCTTTAAATCAGGCTATTTTATAGCTAACTATGGTCATTAACTGCCATCTTCCCCTGAACAAAGACTATGACCACTTGCTCTTTAGTATTGTTGAACTCTTTTTATTGTGTGAACTTCGGATTGTTTGATTTTGATCCATTTGGTTTGTGGAGAAACCTGTTAAGGAGTACACTGTAGCTTCTTAGTATTACCCTCCTGATTGTTGTTGTTGTTGTTGTTAAGTGCCATTGAGTCGGTATCCGACTCATAGGGACCCTCATAGGGTTTTCAATGGCTGACTGTTTCGGGATTGCCTTGGGAGTGAATTGCCAGGCCCTTTTCCACTTTTGCGGTGCTAGCAATTGAACTTGGGACCTCAGAGACTGCAGCGCAGCGCTCTACCAACTGAGCCAAATCCCAGCCCCACCCTCCTGATAGCCACCATAATAGTTTCCTGGATGTGTGGTATACCCTCAAGTCATGTTTGTGTGCTGCCATCCTTTGTATTTAAAATGATCAAGAAAAACAAGAAGAAAGCATAAAGATCATCCAACTAATTTGTCATTGTAAATTGTGAATTCCATAATTAGACCAAACCGGCCATCAATGTGGTGACAGAAAATGTTGTCAGTGCTTGAGAGGCTGATCCAAAGGAGGCAATTGTTACATTAAATTTGGCCTAATGCTGCCTGTGTACACAGGAAACTATAACCTGCCTTAATATATCAACAGTCTGCAACCTGACAGAATATTCTTGGAAAAAGTAGCTGAGCAGTTAAGCATTCAGTCTATCACAGGCTGTCCAGAAATGTGCAAAGGCAGCAAATGAGCTGTAACTAATCAAGCTATTTCTGCATTTTACTTTCCTGTTCTGTCCCAGGTACTGCCCGGGGATGTTCCTAGGTGGAGCTTTCTGGACCTTTGCTGGAAGAGGTGCTGCTCAAGTTCCTAAAACATTTCTCTGTGAATAAAAATTACTAAAATTAACTTGTCTAACATTTTTAATGTGTTAGCATGAACTAAGGGTTACAGTTGCCTGTTCTTAAAGAGTTCAAGGGGAAATTCCTTGAACTCTTTAAGAACTATTTCTAGTTTGTCAATATTTCAAGAATAATTCATTCTAATTTCACTGCTGTGCTCCAAAGGCAAGATATGAGCCACGTCCAAGGAGGAGCAATCCAGGACTAAGGACCCTGGGTGGCACAGGTGCACAGCAAAAAGCTAGTAAAAGAAGAAAAGACAGAAGACTGGCTCTTATCAAATTATTTCATGTCTTTCAAGAACCAAGACCAGGCACACAGTAAGGGGCTCACCAAGCATCGGCAGTGATTTCTTTCTGTTTTTAGACTTTTCCGCACCCCTCGATCAAAAAAGTCTAAAACAGTTCTGGCTTGGAGTCTTTGAAATGCTAGGTAACCAGCAGTGCCTATCCTCAGAGAATTCACCTTCCCAGTTCTCTAAGATTGAAGTTGTCAAGTGATAAAAGGGAACTTTCCATAAATACTGAATTGAGGGGTAGCTCAAGAGTTTAGCAAAAGGTATTTCTAGCTATGGACTTTAAGAAAAACATTTAAGGATTTCAAGGTTTAATTTAAACAGGAATAGGGGAGAGTGAGAGACATGTTCCTGGTTTTACCATGAACCAGCGGTGTGATCCGGAAGTCACTTTCCTCTTGGGGTTTATTTCCTATCTGCAAAAATAAGCACTTGGCTGAATTTGGTTGGGTCACCAAAAAGAGGAAGTCTCAGGAAAGCACTTTTCTCAGTAACAATTTCAGAAGCGGAAGGCGATGGCTGAAGACCCAGACAACCCTCTTACGTCTCTCCATGGCACAGGAAACAACGAAGGTTTGGGGCAGGTGGGAAACATGAGGAAAATCAACTTCTCATTTGACAGTAACCCTCCACGATTAGAATTGTGCCCATTCTTTTTTAGATGTAAACATTGAGGCCCAGGCAGATTAACTAATGCGCCCAAGGTCACACAATATGCAGGAGAGACTCCAACTTGGAAGGCCAAGTTCCCTGCAGGCGAGCCCTGCATGGGAAGGCTGCAGCCCCAACTCTCACCATTCCCAGGAAGGCGGCATACAGCATCACGGTGATGAACCAGCTCAGCAGGCTCCTGACCCGGCTTTTCCGCCTGGAGACCGCCACCGCCTCCACCTCATTCTCCGCCCGGGTCTGGGCCTGCAGGAGCAGCTGCCCAGCAGCTGTGGCCCCCGCCTTACGGCACTCCAGTTCCGACTCCAGCTTGGCGTCTCTGCACCAGGGGACGTGCTGTCCCTGGGTTTTTCGGTCGACCCTCTGGAGCTCTGAGAGCCCTTCCTTCCAGGCTAGGAGGTCCCTCTTAGTGCTACTTGCCCCCAGGGACTGTCCTGAGTCAGGACCTCGGGAAGTTGGACTTTGAACTGTGCACGTGTTACCAACAGTGGACGACCGAACTCCATCTCCACAGCTCCTGCGTAGGTCATGTGGCGGAAAGGTCTTTTACCAAGGAGGACCGCGCCTCCCACCAGTAGTAAAAGTGGTTGGCTGGGAGACCTGAGGCTGCAGCATCTATCTCCCTTAGCCAAGCCTGCAGAGACCGGCAGACCCGCTCCCCCTGGTGGAGCAAACTTTAAGTGCCGCAGGGGCACAGCCGAATCCGGAGGTCCTGGCGGCTTCTGCGTCTCTAGGGGCGCTGCGGGCGGCCCCTGCTGGGACTTTGCCCCGGCACCTCTGCGCTCCATCGGCACCCACCCGAGCACCCTGGGAGCGGTCGGCGGCGGCCCTCTCTGGGGATGCTCCAGCGGGCCCAGGGGACAAAAGTGGCTCTACATCCAGCACATGCACCCCGAAGCAAGTTAAAGGACTTAATATGAAGCCCAGGAACAGTGTCAGATAGCAAGAAGTTACTACACATATGAGTAGGACACCGTTTCCTTCTCTCACTGCTGCTGAGATGGCAGGAATCCGTGGAATTCAGTGTGAAAGGGGACGCACTGTACGTCTTAGAGCACGAGAGTCCCTGAAAAAAAGTAGCACCACCAAATTCTGACCAGGAATAAGGATTCCAGGGAATCCCAAATGCTAGGGTAATGATGCAAGTTCCAGAGAAGGTTGTTGTCATAAAAACTAATGAAAACCTTTTTTTTTTCTTTTCTTTTCTGTAAGGTATTGTATCTCTGAGCAACGGCCCCAGCCGAAGACATTTTATTTTCGAGAGAGGCACACCGTGACTTTACTCAAGTCAACTATCTTTAAACGTTTGGTTGTAAAAATACCACCTCGTGTACTTAGGCCAAGTGAAAGACCATTCGATTTTTTTAGGCCAAGTGAAAGGCCATTCAATTTCCCCAAAATGAAATAATCCTCGAAAATGGCAGTCTTAAAATAGCAAGTGAAAAGCCCAATGCAGGTGTCACACACCTATAATTCCAGAGTCTCGGGAGGTGGAGGTAGGAGGATTGCAAGTTTGAGGCCAGAGGCAGACTGGTAACTTAGTGAGACCTTGACTAAAAATAAAATGTAAAAAATAGGCTAGGGGGTGTGTCTCAGTGGTAGGCCATTTGGAAAGCTTATGTGAGGCTCTTGGTTCCACTCCCCAGTACTGTAAATAAATAAATGAATAAATAAATAAAAGTGAGTCAAAATGTAAAATTGCCGTTTGCCAAAATGGACACCTCTTCAGAAATGAACCCATTGTGAGAAGACAAAATGAAATGCATTGTGAAAGACCTGTGCTGCTGGTAGATCAGCTGCCACTGCTTTCAGCCCTCATCAGGACAAGGTCGGGTATGGCATTTCAAACACCAGGGTTGCCAAAAATGTATATACTTTGTAAGTGATGTTATCTACATATAACTTTTCAAATTTGAATTGAATTACAGTTGCAGTGCGCAGCATGACATTTGCTCAAAAGATGGCTTTAATCAAATGAATACTAGTGCCACCGTGAGACAGGCAGGTCAAAGAAAATGGCAGAAGTAGTAGTTGAAATTCAAGAATATTGTAGAAGCCCATTGACATTGGGGGCATGAGTATGCAACACATCCTCCAACATGCCTGACACTTGCTCACATTTGTGATAACTTTGAGACACAAAATATTGTGTGTGATGTGCACAAGGGAAGATCTGTGAGGCCTCGCACCAGCAATGGTGCTATGGTGTTGGAATAGTTTACACACTTGCCACAGAAGTCCACCAAACAATGCATGCATGAGACGAGAGTTAGAACAAGCAAACAATGCATTCTTAAAACAGCAAAATGGAAAGATTTTGTCCTAAGTTGTGTATACATATTTTGGTACCATCTGTATATATACAACAATTGAAGGAACCTCAGAGAAATGAGGTGTAGATGCAGCTTCATACTGCATCTACACCTTCAAACTAATAGAAATATAATTCTAGAAGAGAATAAGGAAATGGTAAAAGAGAAGTGATCATGTGTTCAATTACTCAGCATTTTTAGTATTTATTAGTGGACACTCTCTGTTCACTGCTAGAGGTGACCTAGCTTTCAAAAACAATGTCTCAGCAGCTGGAAATGTAAAGGATTTGTTTAAAAAAGAATAAAGGTGCCACGAAACTGCTATGAAGAAATATGGGCTAAGAACTACAAGATGGAAACTCCAGCCTGCTCCCCATGGGGAGCACAGAGAGCCCAAAGGTCTTGTCCTTATACAACTTTCCAAACTTCCTACCCTTCCATCTGAGGCTTCTTGGTCTGCTATTCATCTTTCACTCCATAAATATGTGTTGAACTTCATGTGTAAGCTTTCTCAATTGTAATTATCACAACACCACCACTCTGATTCTACTTATGTTCCGCTTACAGATAGGAGGATTAAGGAATAGAGAGTATATAACAAGTTGCCTGAGGACGGTCAGCGAAATCTCTAGCCATATGAACAGTGTAACCACAGGCAAAAAAAAAAAAAAAAAAAAAATTGAAATAAAATAAAGTCTGGGACTGAGGGTATAGCATAGTGGCAGAGTGCTTGCCTAGCATGAGCAAGGCTCCCCAGTGTCAAAAAATAAAAAAAATTTAAAAAAGGAAAAGAAACTAGTTTGGGTCCAAAAATGTAGTTTCCAACACACACTAGCCCAAATTCCTGCAGATGATGCCAGGGTCGTAAGGAATTGGAAGAGGGGATGGATTTGTGTGATTGCTGAGTCATTATGCCGGCTCAGAGAGGCCATATCTCTGTCCAGCTCCAGTTTTGTCTCTGTTTGCTCTTTACCCAAGCTGACTATAGCTTCAAAGTGTGATGTTTTTCTGGATCTCTATCTGAAATGTCTTTTCCATCTGATATCTCTCTCATATCTGCCCCCCCTTCTTTCTCATTCATTTAGGCTCCAGGCTCTAAACCTTAGTCTCACCATTCCAGCTCTCCAGCTTCATCCATTTGGTCATGAAATCCTTCCCAGTATACCTGAGAAACATCTCTTAAATCATCTTTCAACTCTTCATTCCCTCTACTTTTTATCTTGTCTTCTTCATTTCTTACCTAGATTTTCACAAATGCTTTCTAGTTGATTTCCAAAGCGTGTGTCTTGAAATTTTCAAGGAGCCTCTGGAACATCAAGGTGATTATAGATAATAGGACCTTAAACATTGTCAGGCAGGCAGAAGAGACCTACTACTTTGAGATATTTTCTATTTAGTTGAAACAATGTAAATTTATTATTGATTGCAGGATTCCAGCTATGGTAGAAGTCAAAACAATATGAACAAAGAGAAAGAGGAACATATGGAAGGGATTTAGCTCAGTGGGTAGAACGCTGCACTGCAGTCCCTGAGGTCCTGAGTTCAATTCCCAGCACCGCAAAAATGGGAGAAGGACCTGGCAATCCACTCCCAGGGCAATCCAGAAACAGTCAGCCATTGAAAACCCTATGAGGGTCGCTATGGGTCGGATACCTACTCGACGGCACCTAACAACAACAATATAGAAGGGAGGAACTAATTCTACTTGAGAGGATTGTAGAAAATTTCACTGAGAAGGCGATGTATCATCTGGGTCTTTGAAGGGTAAGTAAAATTTGCCATGGGGAAACGGTTACTTCGAGTGAAAACAACCATTAGTACAAACATACAGAGAAATCTGAGGACACAGTGGAGGTTTACAGGCAAGTTCAAAAGGTGCCCCTGAAGCGGAGGGCATGACAGAGCTTGGCATGATCAAGCAGAAGGAAAAAAAGGACAAAGAAAAGGTAAAGCTCCTAGAAGCGACAGCAATGTACAAAAAAAAAAACAAAAAAAAAAAAAAAAAAAAAAAAAAAAAAAAAAAAAAAAAAAAAAAAAAAAAACCACTGAGGTGAAGAGGTCCTGCCTGGAAAAGCAGATCCTGGCCCAGGTGGTGTTGGAGAAGATACAGGGGAAGTGGCAAATGGAAAGGATCGTGAGGAAAACAGCCAAAATCCACAAGCAGAGAGTGAAGGCACCAGATGCCTGGATAGGCTCACTGAGCACTACAGACATCCCTAGAGTCAGCTGGACCAATGAGCCTCCTGGGCCTGCCTATATTGCAGTGTCAAGGAGAAGGAAAAGGCAGAAAAGTTCTCCTACACATGCAGTGCAACTCTGTCAAGACTGCACTTTTCAAAAGGTGTCTCCTCATTCTGGAACTTGATTATAGTAAGACTATTCTAAGAAAGAAAAGAAAAGAAAAGAAAAGAAAAGAGAAAAGAAAAGAGGAAGGGGAAGGGGAAGGGAAAGGGAAAGGGAAGGGAAAGGAAGAGGAAAAGGGAAAGGAAAAAGAAGGCAAAGAAAAGAAAGAAATCTGAGAACATGGAGTATTTGCAAGTCAGGCAATGCTGAGGAAATTGTACACACAAAAGAGATACACTTCCTCCCTTCACAGTCTATAGGTTGTTAGAGGAGACTGATATTAAATAATCACATAAAGTTATACAGCTTAATAATTGTGCTGATAATATGAAATAAAACATAGAAACTATGATTTTAGAGAGTCTATTTTACTCTTGGGTGTTTGGGAAGGGTTTTGAGAAACGTTTGGTGTGGTTGAAATAAAACAGAATAGAAGATGATACAGGAGAGTAAGCTAGGTCCACACTGTAAAGAGCTTTGAAAGTCATAAAGAGGAGTCTGGACTTCAGCAACTCACTTCTATTAATGTACTGAGATTTAATACAACTAAAAATCTTTTCAACAAATATCAAGCTTCCCAGTAATTTATCTTTATTACCTCAAACCTACCTTGTCTCATCATCCCCAATAAACTTCCCACTTCCACCTGCTCATCCCTGTGACCTCAGGACCATTTTCTCCCTGTGCATTCACATGGGCTTCCCTTTCTACCTACATGTGTACAAATTTCCTCTTCTTATAAGGAAACCAGTCCTATTGGGTTAGAGCCCAATGTCCTCATTTTTACTCAACTCCTTTAAATACTCTATCTCGTAATACAAGCACATTCTTAGGTACTAGAGGTTATAGTTTCAACATATGAAGGGGTGGCAGGGCAAAATTCAGCCTGTATTGATATATATGAAGAAAAATGGTAAGTTCTTTATCACTTAAATCTCAAAGTCCATGAGAGACAAGTGAGGAACAGAGACACTAAGTGATGAGATTAAGAGAAACTAGATGGTAGAGTGAGAACGTGAATCCAGGCAGGCACACTCCAGATGTCACCCTCTTGCCCACTACAGTACATTTGAGCTTTTTTTTCAGACATTCTGAGATTCTGTGAGAGAGGTCAAAAGCAGCCCAGCCATGGTTCCCTGACCACACATCAACCAGTCCAAGGCACCCAAATGGATCTCCATGTTTGTAAACAAGAGCAAAAGAGCGTCGTTCATTTAGCAGAAAATTGGGATTAAGTCCCCCCAAACACATGATAATGATAGGACTCTCTAAGAACCAGAGACTAAGTTCATTAATACTTAATCTCCAGTGCCAGGCACATAGTAAGAAATCAATCACTTGCTTGAGTACAGAGAAAAAAAAAATGGAGAAAAAGATGATAGAAGTTTGAGGCCTGACATAACCTTTCTTTTAGTTCATTTCCTTACTATGTGGGTGACACTGAGCTAATAGTAATGGGCCAAAAGTCTGCCTAGAGTTTGAAGTAATACTTTAAAAATCATTTGATTTTTAAACCTTCTTCCTATAGCTGAACTCTCCTGGATTTGGATTGGGACAAAGTATATAGCAAATAATAATGCACCAAAATATTCAAAATAGAATTACCATACAAACCACGGATGGGTATCTATCCCCAAAGAATTGAAAAGATTATCTCAAAGAGAAATTAGGGTATCCAGGTGTACAGCAACATTATTCACAACAGAGAAAATGTGGAAGCAACACAAGTGTCCACCACAGGTGAATGTGGATTGTACATACCATGTGGAATATACATACAATGGAGTATGACTCAGGCTAAACAAGGACAGAAATGGTACAGCATTGGTGGGCCTTAAAGACAGTATGCTAAGTGAAAGAACCTAGTAGCAAAAAGATATACTGCATGATTCCACATGTACAAGCTTCAAAGAGAGGTCAAATTATGGTCAGAAAAAATAGAATGGTGGTTGCCAGGGGCTGGTGGGGGGAGTAGAATGTAGAGTTAGTGCTTAATGTCTGCCTCTTTCAGTTTTTCAAGATGAAAATATTTCTGTGAATGGATGGGGTAGGTGATGGCTCCACAATAGTGTCAATGAACTTAATGCCATTGACCTGTACAACTAAAGATGATTAAAATGGCCATACTTACTTTGTGTATGTTTTATCACTACTAAAAATAAATAATTTGGCCAGGCATGGTGACATATGTCTATAATCCCAGCAGTTGGGAGGCTGAGGCAGGAGGATTGAGAATTCAAGTCCGGCCTGGGCTACACAGACGATCTTGTCTCAAATAAATCTAAAAATGAAATTTAAAAAGGAATAGAGAATGAGAAGGCACAATTAAAATAACCAGAGATTAGGTGTTGAAAAAAATTTGCAGTTATAAATATTCAAACTGATAAAACTTGAAGTTATTAAATGTGAAACTGCTTACTCAAATGGAACCTAGCTGAGATGCCAACGAGAGAGCAACCAAAGAACACTGAGAGGAAGGAGCATAGATCCTGCTCCTAATGACCCAGGTCATCAGCCTCTGTTTGCTCCCTTTAAACACAAGGGAGGCCCAAATCTTCTATTTTTAGACCCATAATCACCACTGTCTACAACTGTGACTCACTTGAAACCAGGCCTTTCTTAAAGGCAATGACAATTTGTATTGTGCCATTTGGCAAGGTACCTTGCCAAATAACGTTTTGGCATAACCTTTTCTGACCCCAGATATTTGTTAATTTCTGGTACAATAGGAAACAATTTTTTTCCCTGGAGACACTGTGTGACTGTGTGATGTCTGTCTCTTCCACTGGACCTCAGTGGTTCATATGGCAGCCACTAGCTCATATAGGTATTTGAATTAAAATTCTAATTCAAAATTCATTTTGCATCATGTTGGCCATATTTGGGGGACTAAATTCACCCCAAATGTGGCCATTAGTACTATTGGATGGTGCAAATATTGCATATGTCCATCATCCCAGAAACTTCTACTGCCCAGTACTACAGAGGGAGCTCCAGGAGAGTAGGATCCTTGTGTGTTTTGGCTTAGCACCACCTACAGAGACTTCAAAATAGGAGGTACCTCAGAAATATGGAATAGATGACCAACAGTCAGCACGGTACAGAAAAGAACTGAGGAGAACTACATTAGAACCCTGGGGCATGTTTATGCAGGGGGTATTGTGCATGGTGTGTGTGTGTGTGTGTGTGTGTGTGTGTTTGTGTGTGAGAGAGAGAGAGAGAGAGAGAGAGAGAGAGAGGGCAGAGACTGTAGATGTATAAATATACACAGTTAAATTTAGAAAAGTTAAAATTCCCAAAGCAGTGAAGAATTCTATGCACCCACAAAGTGGACTTTGCTGCTCAAAGAGTGGTTCATGAAACAGCAGTGCTTCAGCATCTAGGAGCTTGTTAGAAATGTCAACTTGCAGTTCTTTCCTCAGCCTTACTGAATTAGACTCTGTATTTTAACAGACAACATAAGTATAAGACACACCAGTCGTGTTCTCCACTCTTCTAGATTGTACGAGTATCCCTCACACAGAGAACACTGAAAAGCACTATATCCAACCACACGAAACTGCATGATTTCCATAAAAATTTCAATTGAAACAGGGACAGTTTTGAGGCTGTGGGTATAGCTCAGTGGCACGGCACATACTTAGCAGGTCTCATTTTAATCCCTAGAGCACACACATATTTTCATACAAACTTTTAATCATACCTTAATCTTTTTTATATCACTTCCTTACTGCTTCTACCCCAATTCTATCCCTACAGTGTGGACAAACATCAAACTCACATGATGTCCATGAGTTCACACACATGCACACATCACTATGAACAAAATAAATGCCTCTTAGCAAACACAGACACAGGGCACCCAAAAAGAATATATCTGCTTATATGAAGAATTTTAAACTACATTTTGGTCATAATATTTAAGTGGCAAGGTTGCACAATACAGTGTTATGGTCCAAAAGTTCCTGTTATGAGAAAGCTGCCCTGATTGCTCAATGAATTCACCTGTGGCATAATCATTTTAGGTGTAATGTGAGTCTTCCACATTCCTCGGAAGTGTATTTCTATACTGGTCATCTCTCTATTATGTTTTTGTCTTTTTTAAACAAACTACAAATATTTAAACTAATAATCAGTTCCTTAACTATAAAGTTAACATTTTAAATGCGAAATTCACATTTGTTTCTGATATTTTATCTGGTAGAGGTATTTTTTTTCTCCTTTACACTTAGGAAATTAAATGGATAAAAAGTGTAAAAGAATTCTTTAAGTGCTTAGGATTATGGGTTAGATATTCTTTTCCTTTATATTTTTATGTATTTCCCTACTTTTTCTACCATAACCTTTTAAATCTTTAGTACTCTAATGATAAAATCTGATTTCAAAAAATAATGAAGTAGCAATGTTCTGAAAGTGTCCCTGGACTTTACTATAAAAATACAATTAAACCCAAACTGAAGTTAACCTCTTCCCCTCATATTAAGCTGTATTTTAACAGATTAAAAGTACAGTGATAAAGGACTTAAAATAAGACATCAAGAAAAAAGGAAAACTCTGACCTAACTCAATTTCCCACAAACAAACCAAAGAAGATTCCTTCATATGAGGTTTGCTGGCCTGGCCTACAAGAAGCATTTTACCCCCACACTAGACCCTCAGTGGGCTCTACCTATAATTACTTTTAGTAATTTATGAAGATTTTTTCCCCCCGCTCATACTTTTTTGAGAACTATGATTTTGTCCCTGAGTGTGACAGGCACTCAGAAGTCACATCCATGTTCTGGTCTCTTCCCTTGGGTTTCGGAAGAACCCATGACTTGCTTCAAGCCAAACAAAGAGGCAAAAATGATGGAATGTTATTCTCACAATTGCATTATGTGATAGAGGATTACAGATTAGCTGACCAGTACAAGAGATTCTCCTGCTAGCTTTGAAGTGGCCGCTATGTTGAGAAGACCAATGTGAGGGTCACATGGCAAGGAACCATGGGGCCATACAAGCTGGGAATGGTGCCCAGCTGAGAGCAAGAAACAAGAACTCTACTCTCCAACAGTGAGGAACTCATTATTTCCAGCAAATAACTGTGCTCTTAGATGGGGTGCCCAGACTGCCTTATCTGACAGTGATTGCAGTCCTGTATGATCCATAGTAGAGAACACAGTCGTTCCTGGATTCTTGAACCACAGAAATGTGAGATCATAAATGCATTTCCTTTTAAGCTGCTAAATTTTCCATCATTTCTTAATAAGCAATAGAAAATTTGAGTTGTATTTTTGTGAATCAACAGATACTTACCTAAGAACTGATCATTCAGAAGAATGCTAATTTATGGAATTGTTTTATCTTTTCCTTCCAGTATAGGAGTACATTTTCAGACTTTCACAGTGCCTATGATCTTATATGGCTGCTATAGGTTGAATCTGTATATCTCCCAAAGGCCTACATGTTGAAGGCTTGGTCCCTAGAATGGTACTAATGGTAGGTAGTAGAACCTACTAACAAGTGAGGACTAGTGGGAGGTCATTAGGTCATCAGGGGTGTGCCTAGAAGGTGATTGTGGGACTGCAGCCTCCTCACACTTTTTTGTTTCCTGGCCATGAGTGAATTGTTTTACTCTGCCACATGCTACCACCATGATGTGCTGCCTGGACACAAGCCCAAAAGCAAAGTGGTCAATAGATCACAGACTGGAACTGTTACTATAGATGTGGGTCCAGGGAAGTACCAGAGAGCTGCAGTGACAACCTCTGGCCTTGTGTTCAGCACTTGAAACAATTCAGACATGACACAGAAAATATAGCTGAAACTATAGATAAGGCTTATTGTAAGAGACAGTTTGCCTTTATGGAATAATTATTGGGAAAAAAACAAGATACCTAGAGAAGCTCAGATAAAAAACTGGAGAAACAACTTGGAGAAACTTGGTTCTTTGGGTGAATTGGCTTAAAATTAGGCTATTCCCCAGGGAAAGGAAAAGACAGGGAAACAGAGAACAGAAAACTTAAGCAAACCTTTTAGATGGAAAAGCACCTTGGACAGATAGGGAAGACGGTGGCCTGAAAGAAGGGCTAGTGCATATGCAGCTACTTAAAAACAAAGCAGGGATGCATGCATGTGGCTGCTAGAGAGAAGGGGGAGGAGAAAAGAGAGAGCTAAGTGTATGTTCTCTCCAGTTTTATTTAAACTAGGGCATGTCCAGTGTGACATAAGCCCTGGACATGAGAACTCAAGTTCTGCCTTTCTTAGGCAGAGGGGGAAGTCTCTTGTGCAGTAATCTTTGTATTTTAGGATATATGAAGCTTAGTCTTTCTTTTGGTTAGTACCTGGATGGGAGACCGCCTGGGAACACCAGAAGCTGTAGGCTTGGGAGAAGGACCTGGCAACCCCCTCCCAAAAATCAATCTGCCATTGAAAACCCTATGTACAGCAGAGAATCACTGACAATAGTGTTTCCCCTGTTGTACAGAGGGTCACTATGAGTTGGATACAGACTCTATGGCACCTAACAACAACAAGTCTTTCTTTTGTAAAATAGCTTAGTGGACTTGTTTGGCATATTCAAAAAAAAAAAAAATGGGCCTATAGAAGGAGATTTTGGAACAGTCTGTCTTTGTTCATACTCAGGCAGCTTTGATCTTGAATTAGGGTTTGGGGTCCATTAGAACAGTATCCTTTCAACAGCCTGGGAGGGCCTTTCCTAGGTCATGGTCGAAAGCAGGAGCTAGTTTTAATCTCCCTTTTCTCCGTTTGCCTACTAATATCTATCTAGCTACATAACTGAACCTCCAAAACTATGAGCCAATTTTTTGTCCTTTTAATAAGTTGATTACTTCATGAATAGTTATAGAAACTGTTTAACAAAGAAAATTTGTACCAAGAAGTTGGGTCTTTGCTCTTACTATATAGCTAATTATGTAGATGAATTTTTGAAATTTTTTTAATAGGAGAAAGCCTAGACACCTGTAAGCAGAACTTAATGGGTGGCTCAGAAGACCAGAATGCTAACAGGAATGTGGGTCATAACAGCAGAACTGAGGAGATTTCAGATGGAAATACAAACTTGATTGGGGATTAGCCTGAGGGCATTCTGGTTACACTGTGTGGGGAAAAAAAAAAAAAAAAAACAGCAGCATTTTGGCCAGGCTCTGAGACTTTGTGGAAGGTTGAGCTTAAAGACAATGGACTAATTTTCACCAAATTTACAGTGACAATTAAAGGCTTTCCTTTTGGAATTCTGGAGCACAATGTGTGTCCCAAAGTAACTATGGATTGGTTTCCTTGTGTTCAGCTAGCAAGATACTCAGAGGCTGTTAAACCCAGCACCCAAGTGGGCCCAGGTATAGTTCATGACAGTGGCAGACCTCAGCATTACCCACACAATGCTAATATTTCAGGCATGCAAAGTGAGAGGGTAATGGGGGTAACGGAGGCTTCCATCAATATTTTAAAGGAAAGCCTTTGAGGCCAGGTGATGAGGCAGAATCAGAGTCCTTGTGACCCTTCACAGAGCAATGCATGGAGATATGGGAAGGAAGGAAAAGCTGCAGTGGTGACCACAGGAAGGTAGAGCTGCCAGGAATATGAAATGCCTGCCAAAGGAAGCTGCAGGCAGTGAACAGAGCCAGCCAAAGAAAGTGACCACATTAGCTAAGCCCAGCAAAGCCATAGGAGTAGTCTATCCAAGATCTGGATCACCACTGCCTGTCCCAGTGTACCTCATATGCAATGTATGCAGCTATAGGATTTACTGTTTTCCTGCTGGGTTTATATCCTATTTTAGTCTCGTCTCTCACTTCTGTTTTTCCCTTATGGGGCGATCTTTAATCTGTAACTTTCCTACCATTGTACCTTAGGAGTATAAAACTTTCTTCTGATTTTCAGAGGGGCTCAGGGATAAAAGTTTGCCATGAGTTGCAGAGGAGTTTTTGGGCCTGGATGTTTTTTGCAATACTGGAATAGTTAATATGTTGGGAACTCTCAAAGATAGACTCAATGCATTTTGGGGGAATGGGCAGTGCTCAAGAAAGTGAGGTGGACATGAGCCTTTCAGGGCCAAGGAGAATATCAGAGTTTGGATCTTAAATAACCCTCAAAGGCCCATGTATTAATGATTTGGTCCCAAAAGGTGGTGGAGCCATTAAGAAGTGGGGTCTAAGACTTTGCAGAAACAGAAAAAAATAATCCAAAAATTCATATGGAAACACAAAACACCATGTATAGCCAAAACATTATTAAGCTCCAAAACTGGTACAGGTGGGATCACAATCCCTCACTTTAATATACTACAGGGCTATAGTAGCAAAAACAGCTTGGTACTGGCACAAAAATGGTCCTGAAGACCAGGGGAACAGAACTGAGGACCCAGAGATACACCAACGAATCTACAGCCACCTGATCTTTGACAAAGGCACTAAGCAGGCAAGTTGGAGAAAAGATAGCCTCTTCAACAAATGGTGCTGGGAAACTTGGATTTCCACCTGCAGAAAAATGAAAACATGTCCACATTCCTCAATCTTCATGAGAATTAGCTTGAAATGGATAAAAGACCCCAACATAAAACAAGAACCCTTAAAAGTACTAGAAGAAAAGATAGGCAACATGCTCCAACATATAGGCATGGGAAAGCATTTCCTTAACGAGACTCCAATTGCTCAGGAAATTGCAACAAGAATAGATAAATGGGATTGTATGAAATTAAAAAGCTTCTGTACAGCAAATAATCAACAGACTTAAAGAAGACCCCACTGAAGGAGAGAAAATCTTTGCATCCTACACATCTGACAGAAGACTAATTTCTAGAATTTACAGAGAACTCAAGAAGGCAATTCTGAAGACAACAAATAATCCAATATACAAGTGGGCAAAGGAACTGAACAGAAAGTTCTCAAACAAAGAAGCTCATAAGGCCATGAAGCACATGAAAAAATGCTCAATATCCCTAGCCATTGTTGTTGTTGTTAGGTGCCGTGGAGTCGGTATCCAACTCATAGCGACCCTCATAGAGTTTTCAATGGCTGAGTGCTTCGGGATTGCCATGGGAGTGGATTGCCAGGCCCTTCTCCCATAGCCATTAGGGAAGTGTAAATCAAAACAGGTCTGAGATTCCACCTAACTTCAGTAAAAATGGCCAAGACCAACAAAACAAATAAAAACAAATGTTGGCAAGGTTGTGGAGAAAAAGGAACCCTCTTACACTGTTGGTGGAACTGTAAATTGGTTCAACCACTTTGGAAATCAATACGGACAAACCTCAGAAAACTAAAAATAGAACTGTCATATGACCCAGCTATAACATTCCTAGGAATACATCCAAAGGGAGAGGAGTCTTTATACCACAGACACACTTGCATTTCCATATTCAAAAAAGCACTTTTCCCAATAGCAAGGATATGGAACCAATCAAGGTGCCCATCAACAAAAGAATGGATAAAAAAACTATAGTACATATAGACAACAGAATACTACTCAGCAATAAAAAAATGAAATAATGTCATTTGCAGTAAAATGGGTGGAATTGGAGAACATCATCTTAAGCAAATGAACACAAGCCCAAACAGAGAAATACCATGTGTTCCAACTCATATGTGGGAGCTGAATCATACTTAAAGGAAGAAAAAAATCCTATACATAAATTGATATATAAAAAATCCACAATTAAAATTAGCATAGAAGGGACAATATAAAGAGTAGAAAGAAGGAAGAGGGAACTAGTGGAGGGAAGCGAAGATTGGAGAAGATGGGATGGGGAGGAGGATGGATGGGGAGGAGGGCCAATGTGGAGGGATGAATGGAGAGAGCATGACCTCAGTGTAAATAGCACAGCTTCATGAGTACATTGGAAAAATAAGAGAATATAACCCAAATCGGCATTTGAGTTTTACTGCATATTAGCTATAAGGCTCCATAAACTTGTGGGTTGCTGAAAGTGTTGCCAGAAGTGATGTAAAGGGTGTATAATGGAAAAAGCCAATGCTGTATTACTCTGTGCCCCATCATCATTTACTAATAAAGAAAAAAGGGCCTACTGCTTTTTTTAGGGTTTTTAGGTCATTTGGATATGGCCTTTAATGTGATTTTGGGACCCTGGTCTCCTTCTCACTCTCTTCTGGTTTGTGTGCCTGAGGAGAGAAGTTTTACTCCATTACACACTCCTGCCATGCTGTGCTGCACAGCCACCAGCCTGAATACAACAGAGCCAACCCCATGGACAGGAGCTTCAAGAACTGTGAGCCAAAATACACCTTTTCTCTTTATAAGTGGATAATCTCAGGCACTTTTTTATACTAACAGAGTACTGACAAATAAAGTAGCCATTAACATTGTGGACTGTGAAATCTTAGTGAGTTTTCCAGTGTGAGTTTCCAGATTTTATGCCATGTTCTATTACCGCACTTTTCTCCCTGAGCTCCATCTTCTGTGCTCTCATGGTAGATGCTGACAATAGAATCCCTTGTGGAATAAGTCTCTCAGAAGCCAAATAACTGCTACTGCCTAAGGCCTAACAGCCTGAGGAAAAACTTGCAATGGAGAGATGGTTTCCAATCCATCCAATCCAGTTAAGGGGGAAGTATGGTATAAAAAGAGCAAGAGGCTATTAATTTCTCTACCAGCCTTCTCCAAAGTCACCGCTTGTTAACATGAACCAGTGTGGTGGTGGGCAAATAAGGTGAATGTGCAAAGGGCAAGAAAGATACTATATTTTACTCAAGATGAATTGAAGCAATTTTTTTCAAAAGCAAGTTTATAGAAATTAGATAAGAGAGAGCAACTATACTATGATCAGGTAGAAATTAGATGTTGTTCAGCATAAAACTTGAGAAGTAAACAAAGTCTGTTATCAATTTTAGTCATTTATCAAAAGATGGCCACTCCAGTTTTATCAAACTCATATGAAGTTTCCTTCCTAATCCTGACTCCTAGGCTACCAAGCTAATTTCTGAGCTTTGCTTTTATTTCCTAGGTAATTCAAACTTGGGAAAGAAGAGCCCTGGATGATAGATGATACAGGTATTCCAATCCCTGGAAAAGACTGTGCATCACTGTAAATTAAACTTGTCATCAGGTTTCCAGTATATACAATGTTATTACCACTCAAAACCAGTGAAGATGAAAACTTGAAATAGCCCAGGCTCACCTCTGAGGTGGGCAAAAGAGCTAAAGGGACCAGCTGAGAGCTCTATACTAATGTAGAAACTCTGAGATAGCTGGCAAAATTGGAACATAATGTCTCCAAATCCCATTACAACATAACTAGAGTGAACATTAGCTGTAAAATTAACTTATCTATAGGTCTGGGGATATAATTCAGTGGTGGAGCACTTATCTAGCAGGAGTAAGGCCATGGGTTCAATATCCAGCGATGTGGGAAAAAAAAACTTTTCAAAAGTGTCTGAAAAACAATATAATCTCCAAAATTGAATTAATTACCATATTTCACTGACTATAGACTCAATGGCACCTAACAACAACAACAATAACAACAACAACAACATCTTATGTTATATTGTTAAGTGCCCTTGAGTAGGTGTCTGAATCATAGTGACACTATGTGCAACAGGTGAAATGGTATTGTTAGTGTTTCTCTGCTATTCATAGGGTTTTCATGGCTGATTGTTTTGGGGGAGTGGGTTGCTGAGTTCTTCTCCTAAGCCTACAGAACCTAGTGTTCCCAGGTGGTTTCTCATCCAAGTACTAACCAGGCTTGACCCAATTTAGCTTCCAAGATCTGATGGGATCCGATGCCATAGTGGTGCAGCTGCAGGCACAACACAAGACAGTGAGTATAAAATGCAAGATTGTTGTTGTTGGTAGGTGCTGTCGAGTCGGTATCCGACTCATAGCAACCCTCATAGGGTTTTCAATAGCTGACTGTTTTGGGATTGCCTTGGGAGTGGGTTGCCAGATCCTTCTCCCATGTTTGCGGTGCTGGGGATTGAACTCAGGACCTCAGAGACTGCAGTGCAGCACTCTACCAACTGAGCTAAATCCCAGCCCATATATATGAGAAAAAACTGAGTTAATTTTCTCACAAAGTTAAACGATCATTGATTATAAGACATACCTGATTTGAGGAGTGTTAAAAGTGTGAGGAAAAGACATACCTTGGGGTCAATAGGGGTTGAGGATTTAGTTCAGTTGGTAGAGTGCTCGCTTAGTGTGCCCTGGGTTCAATCCCCAGCACCAAAAAAAAAAAGGGGGGGGGGAAGATCAACGAAATTCAGCACTAAAAGTAGTGTTCTTCATAAAAGTATTAAACATAGTCAGCTGGGTGCGGTGGCGCACACCTGTAATCCCAGCAGCTCGGGAGGCAGAGGCGGGAGGATCACAAGTTCGAGACCAGAGGCAGTCTGTGTAATTTAGCGAGACCCTGTCTCAAAAAGTGAAAAAATGGGCTAAGGGTGCAGCTCAGTGGCCCAGCACTTGCAGAGCACACAAGCACGAGGCCCTGGGTTCAACCCCTAGTACCGAAAAAAAAAAAAAAAGTATTAAACATTAAGTATATTAAATTGGCACATATAATCAGCAGCACATTCTTAAAGCTATTTATCATTTTTATTTCACTTCTCTTTTAAAATGAAGAATAAACTGGTACTTACACTAATTTCTAGGAGCTATCTTTCACAAATTTTAAAACATAGATTTTCAATTGGGAAATCATCTCATTTTCATTTCTAGAATCACAGATTGGGAGATGACACAAACAAGGCCTGCAATAAGTGCCTCAATATGGATGTCTTGAAGCCAGGTGTCTTTGGCCCTGCTATGTATTCTTTCATGGAAACAAAGAATCAAATCAGTTATTACCATTCTTTGCTCCAACTCTAAAGATAGGGTAAAGCAATGAATAAAACCATCTGCCCTTCCAAGGAAGCTCTTAAATGAAACAGCTTTTTACAATTTCTCTGGTAGAATATGGTTCCCTAATCATTTCCTCAGCAAATCCATTCTGCTCATGAATGGTTTCCATCCATTAGACACCACCCAACTTCTCAAACACAGGACTTCTTTGTACACTCTGAAAGGCAGAGACCATGATTTATTACCTAATCAATCTCCTGCCAAATATGAGTCTCATAACAAGATGATGTTGTACAAGACCACTTGGTAGTTAATGGAAGACTGGGAATTTCAGAACACTTCAAAATATTTTAGCATTTGCTATAAATGAACCTAGAAACTTTGATCCCCTAGGCTAGGGAAAATCTGCTAACACTATTCTCTGGCTGGCCTCTTTAGACGTGGTAATTATTCAAGGAAGACAGTAAATAATCTACCTTCTCTAAGCATTAGTCCCTTTTTTTCTGGCTTCTAGCAATGTTCTTCATGGATGAATTGCCAGTATTAACTAGAGAAGACACAAACATCAAGCCATTTGAGAGGAACCATTTGGAGATGTCAGCTGTGGACTCCCTCAAAATATTTCTAGATGTCAAGTCAGGCATATCTGTAATCCTAGCACTGGGGAGGCTAAGGCAGGAGAATCACTGAGAGTTTGAGGCCAATCTGGTTTACATAGCAAGTTCCAGGCCAGCCTAGGCTACATAGCAAGACTCTGTCTCAAAATAATAACTATTTTTTCTAGATGTCTCTATTACAGAATACTTCATTCTATCATTCATTTCACCTCTTCAAGATCCATTTCATTTCATTTTTATGAATCTTCCCCTTCATTCTCTTCCTCACAGCCTAGAACTATAGGGCAAAACTTTCAGGTGCTCACTCTTTCTCTTTTCTTTTTGCTGGTGAGCTAGAGGCAATGTGGCTAATTTATACAACAAAGGAAATAAAACAGCAGTAAATATTGCTGCCCCCAAACAGGTGTACAGAACTACTGGCAAATCTGGGTATAGTCCTTGAAGAATTCCAATTACTGCAGGAATAGCCATTTCTCCCAGGGCAGCACCAATTACAAAAAATGCTGCAGATTTCCCATCTATGGTCGTGTACTGCTCAATCCAAGAAATACCACTGGGAAATGTGGTTGCCATTGAGGCTCCATACACTGAAGTTGCTATCCAGAGACAGAGGGGGTTCTTGTCAAAAAGCACCAGAAATAAACATGAGATCAGGCTGCCAATGTTGCTCAACACAATCAGGGTTCCAGGTTGTAAACATGTAGCAAAAAAGATTGCCAGGCCCCTGCAGGCTGCAAAGGTCCCCCAGAAGACGGAGTTCACCCCAGCTGCTTCACTTTCTTCCATGCCAACGTGGGTAGTTGCAAATGAGAACACGTAGGAGCCATATGTTATCTCAGCTCCAACGTAGAAAAAGAAGAAGAGAAAAAGGAGACACAGAAGGGTCTTGTGATATTTAGCTCTTCGATATTCCTGAGCAGATGCTATAGATTTTTCTTGCTTTGAGCTTTTCTTTAAAAACAGAGCAAACAAAAAGATGGAAACTACTAAAATATACGTGCCTATGAAAGCGTAAGCCCACAGTAAATTCATGTCACCAGGTAGTCCAAACACAGAGTCTGAGTCAGCTTCAGATGATCGGTTCAGGGGTGGAGGGTGAAAGTCAGTCTCTGTGTGGTTTTCAGCAGACACTGTGGTACCCAACGCCAGTTTAGCCAGAAGGGGAGCCACAAAGGCACCCAGAGCAAAACTGAAGTGTAAGGCCTGCATATGTGGGGCTCCTTTGTCTCCCCAAAGAGCCAAGATGAGGACATTTGCACCTACCAATGAAAGATCAAGAAAACGATTTAAGTTAAACAGAGTAACTCAGTAAAAAAGAAATTCATTATTATCATAAAGAGGATGAGTCTATATTACATGGCATGGGTATTGTAGTGTTCTGATTTCCCAAAATTGGCCCTGAGTCAAACCTATGATGAAGAAACTAACCCCTCTGCCACCAGAGAATGATGGGTTATAACATCTCAAATACATGCATGGAATTCTATAAGTTAATAAACCACTACCTCCCTGAGCCTGGCACCTCAGCGAGACTTTTTATAAAACAGCTAATACCACACTAGAGAGTAGTATTTATAGAACTATTCATTTTTAAATGTTTGAAATTTGTTTATTTAATAGACAAACATTTATCATCATATACTAGCCAAATTATAAAAGCTTTCTGTACTTGCAATGGCAGGCACTTGAGGAATATTATTCACTTATATATAAAACAGATACAAAACACATATTCAGGACCATGAATACTCCAAGGGTCTCATGTGTCTGTTAAAGGAAATAAGAACGCCTTTGAGAATCTGCACTTCCACTGTCTGAACATCTACAAGGTGGAAGGTCAGCAGCATCAAGCCTTGACTATCTGTTTTTTTGAATCAGGTATTTTCAGATAAACATATAATCCTATACCTTAATTTTATAACCACTTGAAGAGAAAGGTGTAAAATATTTCCATGATCTATCAAATAACATTAGAACAGGAAAGGGAGGTGCAGAAATCTGGAATTGTTGTTGTTATTGTTAGGTGCTGTTTGGGGTAAACAAATATCATGTATGTTATTTAGTGAGTTTTCAGAGAGATAATGTCACATGGAGAATATCTACAGCAGGAGCATGGGAGCTTCTGAAAAAGAAAATAACAGAAAAGAAAGACAAGGAAAGTTGTATAGTGCATGGGAGTCTCTTGGCTCAAACACCAGGGTGCATACTAAATTGGGTGGCTGTTCCTATGCTTTCACTGCCAAAGAGTGTACCCTATTAAAACATCAATTTCTCCTAAACTACAATGATAAAATTCTAGCCCAAATGAAAGCCCACTCACCTGAACTGTCAATGCCTTTTGGGTTTTTTCCCCCAAAATACTATACTATAGTTTGGATACTATAAATGAAAAATCTCTGATAGAACAAAACCCGTTAAGATCATTCCAAGGTAGACCATTCAAAAATCAGTGCCCTAATTGGCAAGAAGCATAGCTTCCAGATGGGTGGTTCTGGCTGGTTTACCCCATGACCAACTTAATAAGTTCATGCTATTTTGAGACAAATTAGGGGGACCTATCTCTCTGGGGTGCTGGGCAGGTGGTAAGTAGTGTTATAGTACTGTTAAACACTGTTAAAATCACTATTAATCTTAGCCAGGTGCCATGACACATGTTAGTAATCCCAGGGACTTGAGATGGGTGGTAGGAGGATTTCCAGTTCAAGGCTGGAGGCAGCCTGCATAACTTAGTGAGACCCTATCTCAAGACAAAAAATAAACTGGGCGCAGTGGCGTACCCCTGTAATCCCAGCGGCTTAGGAGGTGGAGGCAGGAGGATTGCAAGTTCGAGACCAGAGGCAGTCTGTATAACCTAGCAAGACTCTGTCTCAAAAAGTAAAAAAATGGGCTAGGGGTGCAGCTCAATGGTCCAACACTTACAGAGCATGCAAGTGTGGGACCCTGGGTTCAACCCCCAGTACTACAAAAAATTAAAAAAAAAATTTTAAAGATTTAAAAAAAGTTAAAAAATAAAAAAAGGAATGGGAGTGCATCCCAGTGGGAGAGCACTTGCAAAGTATATGCAAGGCTCTGGGTTCAAACCCCAAGTACTGAAAAAAAAAAAAAAGATTATTAATGTTAATGATAAATTCTTATTTATTCATTTATTATTGGAAATTTTTAATGTACACCTTAATGTGATTCATTCTGCCATGTTTTTCCTTGTGACATTTCCATATATGCATTTTGATGTACATTATTCATATAGGTCCCCCTTTACCCTCTTGTGTGCTTCCCCCTCGCACCCTCCCCATCTAAGTCTTCTCTATAATGATAAATTCTTATTACAAGCACACCTTGTGGTGTTTATTTTCTTGTTGTTGTTGTTGTTAGGTGCTGTCTAGTTGGTGTTCAACTCATAGCGACCCTATGTACAACAGGCGAAACAATATTAGTGCATCTCTGCCATTCATAGGGTTTTCAATGGATGATTGTCTTTTTGGGAGTGGGTTGCTGGGTTCTTCTCCCTATTTTCTTATAAATAACCTAAAATTTGGGGGGATAAGGCAATTTGACTTCTTAATTGACAGCTGTTAATTTTTTCCTGATACCCTTACTTCCTTGAGCAAAGGACAGTGAGGCAGGTAGCTAGACTGCCTTTATGCCAGCACCAGCCATTATGGACACTTGTTGGATGCCTTGAGGAAGCTACATGATAATTGCAATTGTTGTTGTTAGGTGCTGTCGAGTTGAGTCTAACTCATAGTGACCCTATGTACAGCAGATCAAAACACTTCCCAATTCTGTGCCAGGCACACAATCTTACTTATGTTTAAGCCCATTGTTGCAGACACTGTGTCAATACATCTGGTGGAGGGTTTTCCTCTTTTGCATTGACCTGCCACTCTCCCAAACATGATGTCTTTCTCTAGGGATTGAGCTCTCCTGACTACATGTCTGAAATATGTAAGACAGTCTGGCCATTCTTGCTTCCAAGGAGCACTCTGGTTGCACTGATACCAAATCACCATTCTGGCTCCTGAACATGCAGCCCCAGCTACAATTGTTTCAAACAGCTTTCTCTGAAATTTCCCTACAACCATTCCCACCCAGCCCAGAAGGGGAGCACTTCCCTTCCTCACTCAGGAGAGACTATTGTGATTGGTACAAAAGGGACAATGCCATGAATAGTGGGAACATAAGTCTTTATATGCATGAAGGTCTGCTATGATTGGTACAAACATCCCCATTCTGACTATATAAGATGGCTGTTTGGCTTACTTTGTGAAGTGGTAAGGCGACACTCTGGTGTTGCAACACTAGGTCCTATAAAGTTTTCTCCCAAGTGGTGTTTACTTACTTACTTTTGATCTCCATCATTAATAGAGTGGGCTGTGCTGGTAATATGAAGAAAGAAGCAGTGGTGGCAGTGACAGTGGCAGTATTGGGACCCACAGCATCAGACTGGCAGTGGTGACAACAGCAGTGGGAGCCATGGCAGTGGACCGGCAGTAGTGACAGCAGTGACTCTGGGAACTGCAGCAACAGAACAGCAGCAGATAAAGTGGCAGCAGTGGCTGTGACAATGTCAACAACCATAGCAGAAGTGGCAGCAGTGGCAAAAAACAGTGGCAGCAGTGACAGTGTTAGTAGCAACAAGAGGCAGCTGAAAAGTTCCAGAGAGCAGATAGGACACAAATGAGGAATGGCAGAGGTAACATGAAGGTGAGAAAGGGCAGAGAGCTGAGGCTGAAGAAAGACTGACATCTGTAAAGACCTAGAGAAGAGAAACTGCAGGCCTTAGTTGCTGAAAGAGTTCCAGAGACCTTCCAGGCCTAGGCTGAGGAGCTATAACACTAGCCACTGTGAAGGGCTGGGGAATCCTGACTTCTTAGGTCTGCACAAGAAGTATAACATTTGTCACCATAGGGCTAAGGGTCCCAGTACTCTAGGTCTGCACAAGAGCTTTAACACCTGTTATTGTGGTGCTAAAGTTCCCAGTATCTGAGACCTGCACAGGAGCTGTAAAACCAGAGAGCATCTCCTGTGGCTTCTTGTGGCTGTCTACAGCCACTTCTTGCTCGTATCAGAAGGCAAGGATTACAAACGTTACAAAGTACCAGCACTGGAAGAGCTACCCCTCATCTACATATAATTTCTATCCAGGTAGAGCAAAAGGACCCAGCCAGCTGATTGGTAACAATTTTGAATTCATTGCAAGGGACTATTTAATATCACCCACTCTACTTTTCTAGTAGAAAGTACCCACTCCCATAGACGACAGGGAAGAATTCACTAACCTGTGTCCACAATACCAACTGAAGCACCAAAGACAGATATCATAACAATCAATAATACTGCTGTCTTGCAAAAAGGGGTAAGATAAAGACCAACTGTAGTAGCCACCATTGACACTCCTAAGAAGAAAAGTAAGAAGAAAGGTAAGGAAAGCTATGACAAACAGTATTCATCAGGGTCATGGGTCAAGTCATCCTAATAAAAACTTATAAAAATAAGATCAAATTAAAACATAAACATGAATAGATGAGACTTACAGATTCTACAAGTGATTACTTAGAATCACCTATACTTTTTTTAAATTTTTAATTTGTTTTGAAGTACTTGGGGGTTGAACCCAGAGCCTCACACATACTTTGTAAGTGCTCTGCCACTGGGCTGTACCTTCAGCCCATTTTTTATTTTTTAAATTTTGAGTCAGGATCTTGCTAAGTTATAAAGACTGCCTCTGGCCTTGAGCTTGTGATTCTCCTGCTTTTGCCTCTCAAGTCTCTGAGATTATTGGCCCTTGGTGTCCGGCTATTAGAGTTATCTATGCTTTTTAATGCCTGTATCCATACCACTGTGATATCTGATCTCATCAGATCTCAGAAGCTAAGCAGGGTCAGGCCTGGTTAATACTTGGATGGGAGACCTCCTGGGAACACTAGGTACTGTCGACTTGGGAGAAGGACCTGGCAACCCACTCCCAAGAAGTAATTAGCCATTGAAAACCCTATGAAAAGCAGAGAAGCACTAACAATACTGTTTTGCCTATTGTATGCAGGGTCCCTATGAGTCAGATACCAACTCAACAGCACCTAACAACAACAACAACAATATACTTTTTATAAGGTTTATAGACTCTAAGCCATTTATTACTATGACTCAAATAGAAAGAATGATTGTTGTTGTTGTTAGGTGCCATTGAGTCAGTGTCTGACTCACAGTGATCCTACGTACAACAGGCAAAACACTTGTCAGTGCTTCTCTGCTATTCATAGGGTTTTCAATGGCGAATTGATTTTGGGGAGTGGGTTGCCGGGTCCTCCCCCCAAGTCTACCATATCTGGTGTTTCCAGGTGGTCTCCCATCCAAGTACTAACCAGGCCTGACCCTGGTTAGCTTCTGAGATCTGATGCCACAGTGCTACAGCTGCAGACTGACTAGAATGCTAGCACTAGAACTACTAGAATGCTAATAACCAAACTAAGAAGTTATAATACAAAGCAAAGTTTTATAGCAAGAGACAGGCCAAAAGTCCCTTACCAAAATGTTTTACATTTAAGAAACAAAAGAGATTTTATTTATTAGTTAACAAGGCAAAAAGGCAAAACTAAGATGCTGTTAATATAGTAGTTTGTAGTAAAATTTTACTAAATTATATTGGGGAATAGGGCAGAAGCACAAGAAATATACGCTTTCAACCCACTTTAGCAGTAAGATGGATTGTTTATTTATCAGAATATTCTCCTTGCTTTCAAAGGTGTTCTGTCACATTAACCTAAATGTTTTTTACACGTCAATTTTTTTCCAAAAGGAGTATATAAGCACAGTTTCTAACTGTTCCAGGTGAGGTAGAGCAATGTGGGGTCATCATTGACATGGGGCAGCAGGGACAAACATATAGCCCATGCCAGTTCACTCAACATCCCATGCCCCTTCATTTTCCATTTTCCTTTTTTTTTTTTTTTTTTGTGTGTGTTTGTGTGTGTGTGGTACTGGGGGTTGAACCCGGGGCCTTGCGTTTTCATGCTCTGCAAGTGCTGGACCATTGAGCTGCATCCTCAGCCCATTTTCTTACTTTTTGAGACAGGGTCTCGCTAAGTTATACAGATTGCCTCTGGTCTTGAACTTGTGATCCTCCTGCCTCCGCCTCCCAAGCTGCTGGAATTATAGGGATTACAGGCATGTGCCACTGCACCTGGCTCTTTTGTTTACTTTTTTGAGACAGGGTCTTGCCAAATTATGCAGACTGCCTCTGGTCTCAAACTTGTGATCCTCCTGCCTTCAACTCCTGAGCCGCTGGGATTACAGGCATGCACCTGGCTTGCCCCTTCATTTTCAATTCCAAGTACACAGAGCCTAGCCATGTTCCAGGAGCACCTCCTGAGGTCTGTGGTCCCAGGAGACTTACCCTACACCAGGATAAGCAGAGCTCTGTGGACAACCAGTTGTGACCCTGGTGTGCTGCCTAAGTAACTGTGAAGATTGGGAAAGCTCAGGATTTTCAACACACACACTGAGGGTTAATCAAGTCTCCTGAATGCCCAGCACAGATTCCCTCTAACTGCCAAGGTGAGACCAGGAACCAGGAAAACCCAGCTTCTGTGGAGGTCACAGAAAACTACCCATTTCAGTTCAACATTTTTCATATTTAGAGCCAAGGTATAAGCTCAGTGAAAGTCACAAAGAAGTGAAAATGTTTACTTACCCAAAAGTAAAAATTGGTTCATACAGTCAAAAAGAACTCCGCCTATCATGGTGCCACACAAAAATCCAGAGGCACGCCCCACAAATATTAAAGAAAGACTGCTGATGTTTTGGTTTACATTAGTTGCCAAATCTTGAAATGTGGGTCCTAGTATACCAATACTCATTCCCTAAAATTTAAAAAGAGAAAAACCTTTTAAATACAATTATTAAAATAATGTCAATATAAGTGGTACTGGCTTTTTTTTGTGAGTGGGAAGGAGGATTATAATGGAATATAGAGGACTACTTTTAAGTCCCACAGTCAAAAAAATGGACAATGACAATACTATTATTACTAGACCTATAGACTGCTGTGTTTTTTTATTTTATTCCCAGCTTTTTATTTTTAAAAAATTGTTTAATCCTCCTGGCTTTGTTGCAATTCTTTTCCTTTGTGAACAATTCCCAAACTGGCCTGGACCGTGCAGCGTAGATCAGACTGGCCTCAAACTCATGTTGATCCTCCTGCCTCAGCCTCCTGAGTGCTGGGATTACAGGTGTGTGCCACTATGTCCTGCTTAGATTAAAACTATTCTTGAAATAGTCTCGTCTATTTTCAAATATAGTATATGTATTAACATAATAATTTATGTGTGAAAAATTTTAACCAAAATATCCTCATTTTTGATGCTGTTGAAATAGCAATATTTCTGGTACATTTCGAGTCCTTCCTCTGAACTACAAATACATATGCAGGAGGTAAACAATTTAAATATTTCCAAATCTAAATTTTTCTTTTTAAAAAAATTTATTTATAAATGTTGGTGGGGTATAGAGAGTTATAAGCCATTTGCTATATTCATTTTGCAACTATTAAATCACTTTTGCTTACACATTCATTATCTTACACATTTTGCAGAAGAGTATAAAGAGAAGAAATAAAAAGTAGGAATTTTAATTAATATGTAATGAAAATCATATGCAATCATGGGTTATATTCTCTTTGATTTTTTCCCTCTCCCCTATTTCTTCCCATGTGTTCATATAGTTGCATAATATATTTTGAAATTTTCCTCTCCCTCTTTACCCTTCTATATTATTTCTCCTCTCCTTCCCCTCTTCCTCAACCCCCTCTCCTACTCACTGATCCCTTCCACCTTACTTTCTAATCTTATATTTTCCCTTCTTAGATACAAATTTAAATTTTTCTTCAAAGAAATCCCAAGGGTATCAGGAGTACAATCTGTAAGGACTCCTTGTTAGTTGTTGTTAGGTGCTGTTGATTTAGGTCTTATTCATAGTGACCCCATGTATAACAGAATGAAACTCTCCCGACACTGTGCCATGCCCAGCACTATGGCAATGCTTCTCTGCTATTCACAGGGTTTTCAATGGCTAATTGTTTGGGGAGTGGGCTGCCAGGTCCTTTCATTTTTTTGGTGATGGGGATTGAACCCAGGGCCTCAGAGAGCACAGAGCAGCACTCTACCAACTAAACTAAACCCCAGCCCTATTCCTTAGAAAATATTATACACATGTGTATAGAATGTTTTTAACAATGAAACTTTATAAAACAATATATTATGATAAATTAAATTTGGCCTAAACCTTTCTCCATATGTACCAAACTATGACCTAATTTAATATATCAATAAACCACAACTTAACTGAGTATATTCTGATAAGTAACCAAGTCTTGGCCCAATCATAGCAGCCAAGCTTTCAATGAATCACAAACTGCCAGCTGTTCAAACAGCCATATCCAAATAATACCAATGTTAAGCTGCAACCAGTAAGGCTATGATATATTTCTCTCCTCATGATATTTTAGTTGCAAACTAAATTGTATAACTGGTTTATTTAATTGGTTTTAAGAAAAATAAATGCCAATACAAATGAAGTTTTCTCCCAAAAAGTAAGAACTAACATTCTTTTCAAGTTTCGGTGACTTGAATACTGTTTGGTTAGTAAGAATATTACTAGTTTAATTAAAACAGGAATGTCTTCAGAGTTTTCAGCATTAGATATAATATAGACACACAACTTTCCCTAACTAGGTTTATTGGTAAAATAAGGTTATTTCTAAAGTACAAAATTTATCAGCAAGACTAATAACTTATGGTGGATGTTTAATGTCTCATTTTTATAAGCATTCCAAACATAATGGTTTTTTAAAAAAGAATTAAGTAGAGCCAGACATAGTGGTGCATGCCTGTAATCCCAGCATCTTGGGAGGTGGAGGCAGGAGGATCACAAGTTTGAGATTAGAGACAGTCTGTGTAACTTAGTGAAACCCTGTCTCAAAAAGTAAAAAAATGGGCTGGGGATGCAGCTCAGTGGTCAGCACTTGCAAAGCATGCAGGCGCAAGGCTCTGGGTTCAGCACTCAGTACCACAAAAAATAAATTAATTAATTAATAATAATAATAATAATAATAATAATAGTTAAGTAAATGTAAGATAAAATTATCATGTAAAAGATGTTCTTCCTATACCAGAATGTTTTACCATTATTATCATTAAGAATGTAAAGTTGGGGCTGAGGGAAATCTGTATAAACAGAAGTTTGATTCTCATTGCCATCAAAAACAAACAAACAAGGTCTATGGGGATAGAAGTAAAATTTTGCCACTTCTATTGTTTCTCATTACAGAGAGGCTAGAGATACTAGGAACTGTTGGTAAACACGTGGTGTGTCACACTGACAAGTTATACTATGAGAGAGCATATGCTTCTGGAAGTTGTGATTCATAGATTTGCCAATCTATACCTTGCTAATGTGAAATTTCCAATGGCTTGCTTCTTAGTGTTCACTAAAAATTAAGGCCAATAAAATTTAAATATTCTAAAAGAAAACCCCTAAAATTACTAGATATAAGAAAAGGGAAACCCTACATGCAACTGTATAAGGACAATAATATGTGCCTTCAGTAAGGAAAAGTTATAAATTTTCTTTTATTAAGGGAAATAGAGTAAATTTTGGCCCAGAGTAGAATGACTGATTGTTCTAACATAAAAAGAAATATATAGGAAAATGCTAGATGGATCAGAACATTTTAGACAATTTTTGGAAATGAATTTTGTGAAAAGAATTTTATGTGTGGCCAAGCTGGCTTGAGATTAGAAGAGAATTATTTGAAGTTTTTCTAAACAGGAAGATGGATGCAAGTTTGAGGTCTGCCTGGTCTACATAGTGAGTTCCATCCAGCCAGGGCTACACAGCAATACCTTGTCTCAAAAGACAAACAAAAAAGATTTTCTAAAAATTGAGTTAAATTACTATGTAAAGTACACTGCAAAACCAGTATTTGGTCTTCTCTATTAAAACAATGAGGTTTTCTTGGAGTATTGCCTGGCTCTTAATGGAAAACTCTGAAGGATTTTTCTTTATTTTTGAGGTAATTGGCCTAAGAAACAAAGATTCTTGATTTCACCAAGATAATTTCCTACCTCCACCTCCCAAGTGTTGGAATCAGGCATATGCCACCACGTCTAGCACTCTTTATTAGTTCTTTGATGAAGAAATTGAGTCTTCTCTATGCTAAACTTATTCAAACTAAATTACATTAGTTTCTAGCTAAACTTATATAATTTTCAGTATTCATATTTGAAATGCTAGTATCATTTAGGTTAAATGAAGGACTGTTGATTAAAATAACCTGTGATTTTTTTGGATCAAGTGTTTTAAACCTTTGATGTTTTTTATGAACTTCCTGAATCCAATTCTAAATTAAGTCTTTTCCTAACATTGAATTAATTCTGGGATTATCTGGATGGACCCCTGGAACATCTCAAAAGGATATCTCTTTATGAAATAAGAGATATTAAACTAATTGGTTTTACTTGATCGGTTAAATTACATGGGAAATATTGCCAAATAACAATGGCAACATTTCTTTGAATAATATTTGTACAGATGTGTTATTAACATATGCATCAGAAATTCTTTGAAATTCATAGAACTCTAACAGCCCTGGCATCACATCATCAGTCAATTCCAATTGTTATCTTTAAATGTGTGCAAGAGCCTGGCACAGTGGCTGGCGCCTGTAGTCCTAGCTAATCAGGAGCCTGAGCCAGGAGTTTGGGGCAGGATGAGTAACAGCAAAACCCAATCTGATTTTTAAAATGTTCTATGCAACAAATGTAACCAAATTTTCTTGTCAAGTGCATCACTCTGTTTAATGAACTCTTGTCAGATCTTTAATCATGGCCATTTTAAGATTTGTCATTCACAGTTGTTTCATCTTCTTTCCTTAGCCACTAACAGTTTAGGGTTCAAGGACATTTATGGAAAGGACTCTGTCAATCATAGGGTTCTGATAACTTTAAGATCATTCCATTGGACTGGGTAAGAATTCTCAAACCTCCAGTGAAGAAACTAAAGGGCAACAAACATCAGGCTGATGTTTAACCCAACAAAAAGCACAAGAATTAATTAAACACTAAGGAAATGTCTTGGCAGATTTTCATGCTAAGTCAGCCAGTAATGAAATTAAGAGATGCAATTTAAATGAACTCTGCAAGCTTGATCCAACTCTAATTACCTATCATAATCTACTATATACTTGTTGGGGACCCTAAGGTAAAGTTTATCAGGAATTTGTCTCCCCAGAAGTACACAACATCATAGCTGTGGACATTTTCCCCAAGATAATCAATGATTTCTCTGTCAGTGTGAACATTGTCTTTTTTCTTTTCTCCCCTAGGACCAACTGTCCTCATCTGTTCCCTTTTCTTATGGGAAAATACATGGGACCATAAATGGTGAATGGCTTTAGCAAAGGATTATGTTATAATAAGAAATCTGAGCAATTGTTGGAGTTGTGAGCTGATGCCCCAAAATAGGGAAATAATTCCACTACTGCCAATGCTGTTCCATGTTGCCAATGAGTCATCTTGAAACTCCAAAGGAAGAGAGGAAAGCTTACCTTAATGTTCTAGACTTCAGTGCTCCTCGATTTCCTACGCTCACTGGAAATAACTATTCTGCCTTTTCCAATTAATAAGCAAATCACTATCAAATATAAAAAGTCTATCAAAGTGACATGTGCAAAGGTATATTGTGTGTACACAGCCCATAAGAGCTGGAAATAACCAATGTGCATAAAATCAAATGCTTGTATGAGGTCACATGAAATCAAGCAAGGTTCCTTTCCAATAAATGAGGTTATATATCCTCACAGCATGTAAAAGGGATCACAAACAAAGGTTCCCAGGGGACCTTATTTGGACCTATGTTGATGTAAAGGTGAACAAATTTAACTGACCTCTCCTCAAAAACTACTTGTTACTAGGTGCCCTCAAGTAGGGTCTGACTCATAGCAATCCTATGTACAGCAGATCGGAACACTCCTGGATTCTGTGCACCTTTTCTTCCAGCCACTCCACAGAGACTTTATTCAGCCACTTGTTTGGTACTGTTGAGTCAAGTCTGACACATAGTGACCCTATGTACAAGAGAACGAAACACTCCCCGGCACTGTGCCATGCCTGGCACTATTGTCAATGTTTCTCTGCTATTCATGGGGTTTTCAATGGCTGATTGTTTCAGGAGTGGGTTGTCAGGTCCTTCTCCTGTTTTTTTGGTGCTGGTGATCAAACCCAGGGAGTCAGAGAGTGTAGAGTGACACTCTACCAACTGAGCTAAGCAACAGCCCCATTCAGCCACTTAGTTGATTTAAATCTTGCTGTTTGGCCTGGCTCACCCTTGCTTTCTGAATAATGTGCCCTGAAAGTTTCCATACATCCCATAATCAGAGGCCAAAATGATCCATATCCAAAATCAGCACCTACTTTGAAGTAGATTGAGGTAAATTAGCTTCCACTGAGGAAAGTTTCTAATAGGGTTCTTGGGTATGCACTCTTGGCAGTAGTGGGTGCTGGTGGTATGGTATTTGAAGCTAACACATAAATTGGAGGAAATTTTGGATCTTGTAGACAGTGAGAACTCCCAGAGTTTTATAAGGGTGGAAGCCACCCTTTGAAACATGGGTGAGAACACTCATGTTCCACAAAAAAGTCAGTGGAACAAAATCTGCTTTAGATCTCCTTCTGGCTTGTGCGTGGTAATGAAGAAAACTGAATGCTGTACACAACTTTCCCTTGACTTTGCCTCTATACAAAGGATAATTTAAAAGGTGGCAGATGTATCTCAGTTGATAGAGCATGTACTTTGCATGCACAAGGCTCTGGGTTTTAATACACAGCACACATGCAGACGCATGCGCGCGCACACACACACATGCACACATACAAACTGCTGTGCTGATTGTGTTGTTTTTCAAGACCCTGCCATTGAATGCATTAAGGAACTTCTCAGAGGAAAGGAACACATGATATGTTTGTTCATGGAAGCAGCTAACAGTTGGCTTGCAGGCATCCTGAATGTGGATGGCAGGCCTGTTTCAAGTCTTCATGCTTAGTGGGTCTCCAGATTCCAGTAGCTTGTGTTGCCAGACAAATCACAAAAGTGAATACCTCTTTAATAGAGGCCTTTTTATAGCCAGCTATCAGCATTACTGCCATCTTGCCCTGAACAAATGCTATGACCACTTGCATTTGAGTATTGTTGAATTCTATTTATTGTCTAAACTTTGAATTGCTTGCTTTTGATCCATTTAGTTCATAGAGACATTTACTTCAAGAGCTGGGCACGGTGGTGCACATACATAATCCCAGCAACTCAAGAGGCAGAGGCAAGAGGATTGCAAGTTTGAGGCCAGAAACAGTCTGCATAACTTAATGAGACCTTACCTCAAGATAACAAATTTTAAAAGGGGGCTGGGATTACAGCTCAGTGATAGAAAGCTTGCAAAGTATGCACAAGGCCTTGGGTTCAAGCCTCTAGTACTGGGGGGGAGGGAAAGGCATCTGTTAAGGAGTATACTATAGCTTCTTAGTATTACCCTCCTGATAGCCATCATAATAGTTTCCCTGAGGTGTGGTATTCCTTCAAACGTCATGATTCTGTGCTGCCATCCTTTCTATTTAAAACACCAAGAAAAACATGAAGAAAGCATAAAGATCATCCAACTAACTTGTCATTATAAATTGTGAATTCCATAATTAGACCAAACCAGCCATAATGTGGTGATAGCAAATGCCGTCAGTGCTCAAGGTTTGGTCTCTCAAAATCGAGAGGCTGATCCAAAGAAGGGAACTGTTATATTAAATTTGATCTAATGCTGCCAGTGTACACAGGAAACTGTGACCTACCTCAGTATGTCAACAATCTGCAACCTAAAACAATATTCTCGGAATAAGTAGCTGAGCAGCACTCAGGCTGTCACTGGCTGCCTAGAAACGTGCAAAGGCAGTAAATGAGCTGTAATCGATCATGTGTTCTGTTTGTAGATACTGCATGGGCACGTTTCTAGGTGGAACTTTCTGAATCTTTGCTGGTTTCGGGGCAGCCAAGTTCCAAACTCATTTCTTCATGCAAAGATGTGCTAAAATTAACTTGCATATGCTTTTCTTTTATAATAAGTGTTATCAAGACCTAAAGGTTAACAGTTGGCTTTCAGAGGATATTCCTAGGACCCTTTAAGAAAAACTGTTCTAAGCAGGGTGCCATGGCACCCACCTGTAATCCCAGCTACTCAGGAAGCTAATGCAAGAGGACCAAGAGTTAAAGGCCAGAGGCACCCTGTACAATTTAGCGAGACCCTGTCTCCAAATAAAATAATAAAAAGGGGCTGGGGGTGCAGCTCAGTAGGATAGCACTTGCAAAGTAGGCAGGAGGCACTGGGTTCAACCTCCAGTGTAGGGGGGAAAAAAGAATTGATTCTAACTGTATAGACCACTGAAAAGGCAATGTGTACTCCTTGTAGAAGCAGAAACAGTCCAGGACTAAGGACCAAGATAAGCACAGGTGCACAGCAAGCACGTAGTACAAGGAGAAAAGCCTGAGTAGTGGCTCTAATCAAATTACCTCACACCTTCAAAAGACAACGAAATCTGGCACAAAGTGAGGTCTCACCAAGTATCAGCGGTAACTTCCTTTCTTTCTCCCTCCCTACCACAATCCCCCTCAAAATATTCTCGGAAACAATTCTGGCTGAGTCTCCAAGATGCTAAGTGATCAGAAGTGACTTTCCTCACAAGATTCACCCTCCCAACTCCCTAGGATCACTACTATCAAGCGATAAAGGGGATGTTTCCACAAATACTGAATTGAGTGGTTATTCAGGGATTTGATAAAAGGCATTTCTAGCCTTGCACTTTGCTCCAAGAAAAACACATAAGGCTCTGAAGGCTTGAATTAAGTAGGATTGTGGGCAGAATAAGAGACATTCCCTTATGTACCACTTAATCAGCTGTGTGATCCAGAAAAGTGACTCTCCTCTTGAGGTTCATTTCCCTACATGCAAAATAAAGCGATTGGCTTAATTTGGTCAGACCACCAAGCAGAGGAAATCCTAAAAATGTGGGGTTTCTGTGTAGTTATTTGTGATACCAAGGCCAGTGGCTAAAGACGGCGCAACCCCTCTTGATCTCCTCACTGCACCAAGGAGACGTGTGTATGAAGGTCTGCGGCAGCTGGAAAAGATAGTAAGAAAATCAATTTCGCATGAAACAACTACCCTCCATGATTAGTACTGTGCCCATATGTTAGATGACGGAACTGAGGGCCAGGCAGAGCGTCCAAGGTCACACAACGTCCAGGTGGTGAAGGCGAGAGTCCAACTGGGAGACCAGGTTCTCTGCAGGACGCCTGCCCCAGCCTGCGAGGGTTTCAGCCCCTGCTCTCACCAGCCCCAGGAAGGCGGCGTACAGGATCACGGTGGCGAACCAGCGCAGCACGCTCCCGACCCGGCGACTGGGCTGGGAGACCGACACCGCCTCCGGCTCATTCTCCGCCGCCGTCTTGGGCGGGTGGAGCCGCTTCCCAGGAGGCGCGGCCCCGGCCCCATCGAACACGGCTTCCAGTTCCAGCTTGGCGGCTCCGCTGAAGTGGGCTTGCTGCCTGCGGACCCTCGGGAGCGCTGAGCTTCCGTCCCTCCCGGTCTGGAGGTCCTTCTTGATGCCACTTACACCAGGGACCGTCTTGAGTCGGGGCGCTAGGAAGTTGGACTTTGGACCTCACCGGTGTCAGGCGCTGCGGGCGTTCGCCCAGCATCTTGTATAATCCTACCCAGGTCGCATTCCGGAAATGAGGCCTCTAGCCAACCAGGACCGACCGTCAAACCGGAAGTAAGCGTGGTTGCCCAGGAGACCAGAGGACACGCTCAGGCTGGGTACCACACTTAGCTGAACCTACTTAGGATGGTGAGCTGGCGTCTGGTGACCGAGGGGGAGGGGGCCGGACCTGCAGCCTCGAAACAGCCGAATCAAGGGGAACGATGCCACTGAGCCGTAATAACGAAATATGGGCCAAACTGCAAGTTGGAACTTCCCGCCCTAGGGAGAGAGCTTTGCCCTTGTTCCTTCCACATACGAGGTTTTTGGTCTGTCGTTCATCTTTCACTCCACAATATTTGTTAAACCTTAAAAAAAAAAAAAAAAAAAAGCAAGTAATCTCCCATATAGTATCTCAGATAATCCTCACAGCAACATTTTGATTCTACTTAAACCCTATTTACAGGTAAGAGAATTAAAGCATACAGAATAACAACTGGCCAAACATAAAGTGTTAACAGTAGCTCCAGAAATAAATCTGGGTCCAAAGCTGCGGTTTCAACTGAGGCTGGATAGAAAGACAGGGAGGGCTTAGAAAAACTTGGGGGACATGGGAAGGAAACGGCTTCTCTCACCCCAGGATCTGGTCTGAGTCTTATCAGCCAAGAATTCCAGCAAAACAACAACAACAACAAACAACAACAAAAGCTGCTGTGAGAACTGCATGCATAGAAACCTGTGTTTCCCTAAGAGTCTCAGCAAACCAAATTAACAGAGCTAGGGAATTTCCTTAAGAGAAGCTTAATTCAGTTGATAGAGTGCTGCTCTGCACACTCTGAGGCCCTGGGTTTGATCCCCAGCACCACAAAACTGGGAGAAGGATCTAGAAGCCCACTCCCAAAACTATACCCAAAACAATCAGCCATTGCAAATCCTGTGAATAGCAGAGAGGCAGTGACATAGTGCCAGGCATAGCACAGTGTCATGGAGTGTTTTATTCTGTTGTACATAGGGTCACTAGGAGTCAGACCTGACTCTACAGCACCTAACAACAAGATATAGTAGGAATTTCCTCCACAATCCCAATCTAGGCATTCTAACAATGCTTCTTTTCCAATCTGTAAATCTATACCAGACACCTGCTGTGATCCCATTGAGCAATGTAACTTCAAAAGCCCCAAATCATACATATCCCCATTGTGAAGACACCTAGGGCGTGCTCTCTCTCTCCACATATATAAATATAAATAAATATATATATATATATATATATATATATATATATATATATATATATATATTTGTTGTCAGGTGCTATCGTATCGTGTCAGTATCTGACTCATAGGGACCCTCATAGGGTTTTCAATGGCTGACTGTTTCGGGATTGCCTTGGGAGTGGATTGCCAGGCCCTTCTCCCATTTTTGCGGTGCTGGGAATTGAACTCCGGTCCTCAGAGACTGCACCACAGTGCTCTACCAACTGAGCTAAATCCCAGCACCATATATATATATATATATATATATATATATATGCATACACACACATATATAGAGAATATATATATTCTCCATATATCTCCATATATATGCATATATATGCATATACACATACATACACACATACATCTGAAGTATGTACTCTTACCTTTTGTCTAATAAACTCAAAACTCTGCTTCATGTACCTATTTTGTCCTGAAATTCTTTTTGGCGACTGAGAAAAGCACCTGTGATCTCACTTGAGTGGAGGTCCTGAGAAGAGGACTCCTCAGGGAAGGCAGTAACATTGGGGTACAGCACCCCTAAATCCCTGTGACACAACCACACACCAGTCCTGCTTCTGTTTATAGGAGCAGTGCATTGATTTTCATAAATGTGGAGTAAAATTATGCCCAGTGAGAAAGAAAGGCTGTATCTTTAGCTGACTCCAGCTTTGTTTGATTTTGCTCTCTAACCAAGTGGACCACCTCAATATGTGATATAGTTTTCCTTATCATCTATCTGAAATGCTCTTTTCTGTCTGAATTATCCTCTCTCTCATCCACACAGGCTTCAGTCTACAAACTTTAGTCTCACCATTCCTTGCAACCCAGCTCTCGAGCTTCATCCATTTGTCATTATGTTTTCCTAGCCTAGTTTACCTCAGAAATGTCTCTTAAATCATCTACCAACTCTTCATTCACTATACCTTAGTCCTTATCCTCCTCATTTCTTGTTTAGGTTATTATAAAAACTTTCTCGTTCCATTTCGGTGTTTAGTTGGATTACGTGGTACTTAGCATATGACTCCATTCTGGTTTCGTATAGTCTTTTGGGCCTAGGGCAAGTACAACACCCAGAACAATAGCCTCCCACATATTTCATTGAACATGTGTGTCCTTAGAATCAACAAGCATATTTTTAAACCTTTATCATCTCTCACTACAACTGCTGCTCGAACTTTCTAGTTGGTTTTTTTCCCTGTAGTCCTCTGTTCTTTGAATCCATCTTTCACCTCTAAATAGCTTATCTGAAATGCAAATGCAAATATGCTACTGAAAACCATTCAGCTCTTCCTTAAGAGTAAAACTCAACTTCCTTTGTCCCCGCCCACATCTCCTACTTCATTTCTTGCTATTTCCATCTCATTATTTACATTCCAACATCAAAATTGCTAATTTGTTCTTTGTACACCACACATTGTTTCTCACTCTTACCTTTGACCGTATTAGTCCCTCTGTGTAAAATGTTCCCCTTTTCTTTCACATGTTGTGGCAGAGACTGCCAGCTACTCACCAAAGTTCATTTGTTCTTTCTTGAGTAATTAAAGTGTAACCCAGTACATGGCTGTCTAGCTCCAGGATATTTCTCAGCTTAATTTGCAACTTGGAGCCAGGCATGGTGGTGCACACCTATAATCCCTGTGACTAAGGAGGTAGAGGCAGGAGGATCGAGGCCAGGGGCAACCTGCATAACTTTGTGAGACCCTGACTCAAAATAAAAATGGGCTATGGGGTGCAGCCCAGGGGCAGAGCACTTGCAAAGTATGTGTGAGGCCCTGGGTTCAACCCTTAAGTACCACAAATAATAATTAATAATAATATTTTGCAACTAGGGATGCCAGAAGAACATGAGCAGAAGGACCATGGGCCTCAAGACACTGGATGTTTTCTATGCTTTCTTCTTCCTTCTCCAGTTGGAACCTGGACATGGCTGAGACATAGTCTCAACCATGCAGATGATTATAAGCCCAAGGGAACTACTGACCCATACAATGGAAGGAGCTTGCATTCCTGAATTATGTACATAGCAAAGCTTCCTGTCAATCTGGAACGCTCTCCTCTGCCTGTTATGTGAGGAAAAAAACCAAACTTCTTTATTTTTTAAATCACTGAATACCAGTATTCACTTATAGTAGCTTAGTGTCCCATATCTAATGGTAGCCACCTTATTCTTATATTTCTGATAATCATATTTTAAGGAATTTAAGAAAAAGCTTAGTCTTTTATGTTAATTGGAACACTTACATTTTCTGTTGCTCTTCCTTCATTTCTGAAGAACCAGGTAACCATCTCTCTGGTATCATTTCCTCTCAGCCTGAAGAACTTTCTTCAGCAATAACCTTGTAAGCCTGTGTTCATCTGAGAATGACTATTTCACCCTCATTCCTGAAAATATTTTCATTGGGTATAAAGTTCTGTGTTATAGTTCTTTCTTCCAGCACTTAAAGATGTTACTCATTGTCTTTGGGCCACCATGAACTGTGCAGTCATTTGAATTATTATTCCTTAGTGTCTTATTTTCTCTAGATGCTTACAAAATTTTTTCTTTATCTTTGGCTTTCAGCAGTTCAGTTTTGGTCTTTCTAAGCATAAATTTCTTGGAATTTATCTGTTTAGGATTCAGCAAACTTCAGGAGTCTATAAATGCATGTATTTCACCAAATTTGGGGATGTTTTTAGCCATTATGTCTTCAAATAAATTTTCAGCATTAGTCTCTCTTTTTCTTCTGGTTTCTACTGACTTGTATTTAGATGTTTTGATATTGTCCCATTTGCCTCTAATGCTCCTCGTAATTTCTGCTTTTTCCAATCTTTTTTTCCCTCTGCTCTTCAGATTGGATCCTTTTCTGTTCATTAATCTTTACCTTCACTTCCTTTCCTTTCATCATATCCATTCTGCCATTGTACTCATTCATTACATGTCTTTATTTCAGGGTTGTGCTTGTTAGTTCAAAACTGTCCACTTGAACCTTTTTTCGTTTGTTTCTCTGCTGAAAACGTCTACCTTTGCATTTATCTCTAGTGTATTTATCTTTAGCTTATGGAGCATGCAACAGGTGCTTTAAAGCTTTTGATACAAAATTCCCACAATCTCTGGGTTGGTATCTTTTGGTTGTGTTTTCCCTTGGGATTTGGTCACATCTTCCTGGTTCTTTGTAATTTTTGCTTTTCTCCTGAACATTGTGACAGTTACATTGTGCAGACTCTGGATCCTGTTAAAATCCTCCTCTGGAGAATACTGATTTTTTTTCCAAGGGTGCAGTCAGGCTAAGTACATATTACAAGTTTTGTATGGGTTTTTGTGGGTGATAGTTCCAGTCTCAGCTCAGTTTACAAAGTCTGCTATGCTGCTCTTAGTCTGTCCTGAGAACATACCTCTCAGGGATTAGTCTGAGACTCAGGCCATATCTTAACTCTTAAATCAGTTCTCAAAGCCTTTGCAGGACTGCTTTGTGTCTCTCCCACACAAGTATAACTCAGGGGTGAACTCAAGACTCATGTGGGTTCATACACAAAATTAGGGATTATTTTCTCCAGCCCTCTTCTTCCTCCTCTCTCACTTTCCAATTCTCAGAGGCTCTTTTTCTCAGTCTCTTGGACTAGAAGGTGGGGTTTCTATCAGTTTTAGCTACCCATGCCACCCACATCCTCTCTTTGGGACAATGCCATCAGGTAAAAGAGGTTAAAAAGCCAGGAAACTCATCCTCTTGCAGGTTTCTTTTCTGACTTTTGACTCCCCTCCATGATCTTTTATTCCCTTTTTTGAGTAGTTGCTTTTTGCATTTTGTCATGAGCTAGGTGTAATCAGTGGGAGAGACAGGTTGTAGAAGGCTTATGATTCCAAACCAGAACCTTTCCTAACTATCTTTTAAGAATCAGCATAGGTGTGTGTGTGTGTGTGTGTGTATGTATATGTGTATGTATATATATATATATATATATATATATATATATATATATATATATATATAAAATTGAAAAAAAAAACAGACCAAGATCATAATCACACCACTAGAGTCCTTTACTGCTTGAAATTGATGCACAAAATGAAGCTTTCTCCTTTGTTTCATCCGGAAATATCCTAGGTAAGTGTGGTGTCTCATACAGGTTTTAGCACAGTGTTCAAGTGCCAAGTAATTGGTTGAACATTGAAGCAGAATTCTCTATAAAATATTGGTAAAAGACCAAAATGTTTGAGAATGGCAAAAACCATCAGAGTGCTGAAGTACCATTGTATCTGCAGAAGCAATTGAGGCCATCTGCACAAAAAAGGAAACCACTTTAGGGCTTTAGATGCCCTGTAAGCAGTATGGTCTTCTTCCATCTCCACCTAGACAAGGGCACTTATCCAAAGAGCTGGATACTGCTCTGCCTTGGGACAAAGGAAAAACTGGACATTATAGATGGCTTTTAGCCATTCTTGTTGGATCACTGCCATCTTGTACTATATTTGCTACCACTTGCTCAGAAAAAAGTCTACAACCTTTGCAGGAAAGTGAAACATTTCCCCCTACCATGACAAAGGGCCATTGTGCTGCTAAACTAGGAGCAAACACCACTAGCAATATTTTAAAAATTCTAAACAAAATACATAAAATACCACTTGTTCATATATTTAGTCATTAAATAGTTATTGAATAGCTAGTATATGCCAAGCATTGCTCTAATACAACAGGCACTTAGAAACTGCTTTTGCTAAAAAGCATTGATTCCTCATGTAGGCCCACAGGGTAACTAAAAGCGAGATAAAAGTTTGGCACCTCTGCCTTCATTTTTATATCTATCTCCTTTAGCCATATTACCCACAACTTTTATAATGTCCTGCTGCAGACCCCCAAAAGGCACTAAGGACCTCCAGTCATTGTCCTGGGCTGGGATTTAGCTCAGCTGGTACAACGCCACTCTGCAGTCTCTGAGGTCCTGAGTTCGATTCCCAGCACCGCAAAAATGGGAGAAGGATGTGGCAATCCACTCCCAAAGCAATCCTAAAACAGTCAGCCATTGAAAACTCTATGAGGGTCACTATGCAGACATGATTCAATGGCATCTAACAACAACAACAACAACAACAAGTTATTGTCCTAAACCTGTAGTCACCTTAGATTTTGAGGAAGAACAGGACCAATCAATAAGCATTTTTATGACAAGGAACTAAAAGTATCTTCAACCAACAACAAGCCTCATAGGACAGACCACCCCCAAATGAGGGCAATTACATATGATGGTGAGCCTGTGCCCTCAGGTAGAGGTAATCATCTTATGGGAACCAGATTGCTCTCTTCAAGTAATAAATAAGGGCTGCTTCTAACTACCTTGCAGAGCCAGAACTGAGATAATGATCAACCAGACCACTGTGACCAAGGCTTCATTATGCATGCCTCCTGCCCCCTTCTGTTGAAACCTAAAGCTCATGTTAGTGCCCTGAAGATGGACTGGAAGTCACTGACCCCCCCCCTTATCTGTACACCCCAATGTGACCACATGAATTAAGTCCTCTTTCTCTGCTTTTTACCATTAATCATGGCATATTCAGATGGGTGGCCAAGCCTATCTGTTGGGACTCCCAGAGCCAGGGCTTTTGTCCTACAACTCTGGTAACACTAATGATAAAAAAAAAAGAAAGAAAAAAAAAGATGAAATTTCTGCCCTCATAACAAATACTGTTGCACTATAATGTTATTACTGGAGTTAGGGTGACAGCCCCAGCTCCAGAGAGTCCTGATGGACTAGGCGTGGCCATCTGTTCAGGAAATCCAAGTAAAGAGACTTTTACCAGGGAAATTGGAGAAACGAGGAGGAAACCTAGAGAAACCTTGTTTCTTTGGGTGAAATGACCTAATATTAGGATGCTCCCCCAGGCAAAGAAAAAGAGAGACTAGAAGTGGGGTCAAGCAAGTTTTTAATAGAAGTAATAGAAGTTTTTAAAGGAAAATACACCTTGGAGACAAGGAGGGTGCCCCAATAGTTGGGGGCCTTGGGTCTTTGTTTCCCCTAGTTTTATATCGAGTCCCAAGTTGCAGCCTGCCCAGTGTGACAGGAGGTCTCTCCAGCTGGCTCAGGAGGAAATAATTAACATTATTATCGTCTTTAACTTTGTTTGTAGTGGCCTGAGGGCTTCTCTGTGTGGCCTTGGACTCAGGATGTGCCTGCAATAGGAGGGAATTAAAACTAACTGCATTCATTATCATCAGTTTACCTTTTAGCTTTTGGGCCAGAAAGAAACAGCATTTATTTCAGTCAGTTTATCTTTTAGCTTTGGGTCAACTTAAAATGTGTCCTTTTGGTCATTTATATGTAACCTGTGGATTTTACTACTTACTGAAAGGCCAGCATTGGTTTCTCTTTAACCTAGCAATAGAAGGCCAGGCTGGAAAACAACAGCGGTGTGAGGGGAAGGGGTTGCGCAGTTATTGAGCACCTGAAGTGTGCCTCCTCTTTGACTTTAGGCTGGCCTTCTTTAGATTGTAAAATAGGAATTTTTCTTAAACACAGGAGGGTCTTGCCTCAAAGAAGGCCTCCCTCACCTGGCCCAGACATGGGAGGCACCTGCTGTCTCCATTTGCAAAGGATATTATCTACTAGGATACTACTGATCAATAATCATACCATTTGTCTCACAGGAACGAACATGTTGATATTTACAAGTCTCAAATAGTGCCTGAGAAGCAGATGGCCCTTTCATTCTCTTCCTTCCTGCCTAGCATCCCTTATTAAGACCAGGAAAGCCAATTAAAGAGATGAGTGGTAGTTACAATAGGAAGGGAGCTTTATTTACAATGTGACAGCAGCAGGAACAGCAAAGCTCTAGTGACCTGAAATCTGTCTCCAAAGTGCTTACAGCAGTCTCCATGTTATATAGGAAAGAAAGGAAAGGCAAGGACTGCGGGTGTCCATCCCAGTAGTCTGGGTCACAGAGTTCTGGCTGTGGTCTGCTTGATCATTACTTCAGGCTGTTATCTCAGAATCCACCCCACAGAGGTTTGTGAATGCCTAGAAATTCTCTGTTCTTAGGGTGTGGTTTCTGTCCTTTGTCTTAAAGTGTTCATCAATCAGGCCTGTTCCTGGGATCCAAGGAAACTGCAGGGTAGAAAGACTTAGGAGAATCCAGAAGGAAGGAAATGAAAGAGGATGGAGTAGGAAACAAGATAGAGTTAGCTAGGTCAGTGACTGGGCTTTCCTTCAGATCCCCACTGTTAAGTCTTCATTCTCTTCCTATGGGTGTGGGGAAAAGGGAGGGCTCAGTTACAATGGCAGGTAGTGTAAGTACTCTAATGAAAACTAAAGCAAGGAAAAGACAATAAAGATTAATGGCAGGGAATTTTTAGGTGAAGTAGTGCTGGGGAAGGCTCCTGTAAGACATGAGTGACATGTGACAAAAGCTTAACTGAAATGAGGGAGTCAATCATGCAGGAAGAGCAGTCTTGAGAGAACAGCAGGTGCAAGGATCCCATAGCAGGAATGACTGTTGAAACAAAAAAATGCCAGAGCAGCTGGAGCAGCATGAATGAAGAGAAGGTTGACGGAAAATGAGGCCAGAGAGCAAGCAGTGTCCGTGATCATGCAGGGCTTTAAGTTAAAGACTTTCTTGATGCTATTAGAAGATGCACTGAGGGGAGAGACAAGATGGAGGGCAGAGAGAACAGAGATCTAATTAGGAGGTTCTTTGATTAAATCATTTGTGTAGGTAGCAACAGTGATCAGATTGGGGAAATATGTCGAGGATGGAAACAATAGTATTTGCTAATGGATTGGATGGATGACAGGAATGATACCAAGGACAATGTCAAGGATCTTCACCTAAACAGCTACTGAGTAGTGGTCCCATGTAATTCAGCTACAAAAGATTAGAGAAGGAGCATGAGTTATCCTGAGAGACGGGGAAAAGTCATGAATTCAAATTAAACACATTAAGATTGAAATATTTACCAGATAATCACCAAGCTCATACCTATAATCCCAGCTACTCAGGAAGTGGAGGCAGACAGTTTGTTGGTGCAAGGCCAGAGGCAGTCTGCACAACTTACTGAGATTCTGGCTAAAAAAAAAAAAGCGGGAGGGAGGAAGAGAGAGAGAGTCACTGCAAAGTTCCATTGTAAAATTTGTTTAGAATGGCCAAGGGCAGAGGACTAATGGACTAATGGAGATTTAGAGTGGGCTAAACTACCTCCCTACCTCCTGGCCCCAGGCCATCCCTTGGAACTACCCTGGATACTGAATGAATTCCAAATGATGTGAAAACTATAGCCCTAAGAATTTAGATCTAGCTTTCAATCCTCTGCGAAGAAATTATGTATAGTAGAAAATGTTTACTAACTCAGTTTTTGATGAGAGTCAGCTCAGTTGTCCCTTGGGTTGAGAAATAAGTGTTGCTTATCTATTATCTCAGTGTGTAGACCTATTGGGAGCCCACTGATGGGAAGGTGAAGTAGCCAAAATACATTAGAATGATTGTGAGTTGTGAGTTATTAAACAAATGAGCCTGGTGGAGGATAGGAGCTGAGAGAGGAAGCCAAAACAAGAGTTTTGAGAGCCGAAAGAATGAAGATTGGTGATTAGGTCAAGGACTTGTGCCTAGAGAACTCTACGCAGGAAGAAAGCAAGAACAAAGAGAGGAGCCACTTGCAGCCATCTGCTTCCCACGTACTACTTGAAACATGTAAATGTCAATATGTTAGCTTCCTCTAAAACAAATGACATGGTCAATGATCAGTAATGCCCTCTACACATGTGGACAGCAAATATCTCCCATGTCCAGACCAGGTGTGGGGAGGGAACCTCCTTTGAAGCAAGACCTCTCTTGTGTTAAAGAAAAATTCCTGTTTGAAACCCCCCAAAAAACCCAATTAAAATCAATAAAGAGGCAAACTTCAAGTGGTTAATAAAAATTCCCCCAGCTGCTTTCCTGCCTGGTTTTCTATTGCTGTGTTAAAGATAAACCAAGACTCCCTTTTCAATAAATGATAAAACTCCACAGGCTACCCAATAGAGTAACTTTTAGTTAACCAAAAAAGCTAAAAGATAAACTAATAGTAACTATCTGGCTCCAAAGCTAAAAGGAAACTGACAATAAGCACAGTTAGGTATTATTCCTTCCTATCTTATGTACTGGGAGAAGGACGTGGCAGTCCACTCTGGAGACAATTAGCCATTGAAAACTCTATGAGGGTGGCTATGAGTTGGACACGAATCAGTGGCACCTAACAACAACAACAACAAGTCTTAGGCACATTCTGTTTCTGAGGTTACACAGAATAAGCTCTTAGTACACTATGAAGTTAAAACCAAAGATTAATCATCTTTCATCAGCTGGAAAAGGCTGAGCTTAAGTTTCATGCTCAGGACCTAGTTGTGGTGTGGGCAACAACCAGGAATTCAGTATAAAACTAGAGGGAATAAGGACCAGTTGTCCCCCATCTCTGAGTGCACTCCCTTGTCTGTCTAAGGTGCATCTCCTGCTTTTATTTTTCTATTAAAACTTACTTTACCCTTTTCTAGTTTCTGCCTCTTTCTTTGCCTGGAAGAGCATCCTAACCATAGTTCCTTCTGCCTAAGGACCAGGCCCCCTTCCAGGTTTCTCCAGTTCCTTGGTTACACTCTGCCTACTGTCGACTTGTAACAGAAAAACCCTAACTTTCTCCTTGCATGTTTTCCGTCTCTTTTGCCTGCACCTGTACGCTGAGGCTCAGACACTCTCCCTACTCTTAACTCTGACAAATTATCCTCAAGTTCTTTTACTGAGACCAAAACCCATGAGAAAGGCCTCTTTGTCCAAGGCAGAGCTACCATACAAAATAGCATGCTCATAAAGCCAAACTTACATCTGGTTTATATTATGTCAGTTAACACTAAGTAGTTTATTACTGTGTTCCTTAACAAGGAAAGGATTACTGAATAAGTTTATTGGTTCTGCTCAGCTAGTTTTCCAAGTGTTTCATGGCTTTGTGGATACTAATTTCATTAAGGAGCAAAGTAAATCAGGTATAGTAGTTCACACATATAATCCCAGGATCCAGGAGGTAGAGGAAAGAGGATTGTGATTGAGAGGGCAGTTGGGGGTACATAGTTTGTGACCAGACTGGGCAACATAGGGAGACCCTATTTCAAAAGAGAAAAAAGTAATAATGTTGCACAATATTGTTTTGGGGTTTTAATGTCGGTAACAACTTTTTGTGATAATAGCTAATAATAGCTTAGTTACTTGTTATAACTGAAGATTTTTTCTAATTCTTAAATATTTTAAACAGAGATGATTTTTGTCCATTTCTGAGGGTTAAACTCAGCGCCTCACATGTTTCACAAGTGTTCCACCACTGAGCCATACCCTCAGCCTCCTTTTTACTTTTTATTTTGAGGCAGAGTCTTGCTAAATTTCACTGGCTGCCTCCAGCCTTGAGCCAGTGATCCTCCTGCCTCAGCCTCCTGGCACCTGGCTGAAGGTTTTCTATTGAAGTAAAAAATTAGAGCACAGGAAATTATGCATGTCCTTAAAATTGTGGAACCAGATAAATTGTTCTTTTCCACTGTAAGATTTTTTGGGCTATGTTAGCAAAATCAGAGTCCTAGAATTACTGGAGATAGGCTGACAGATTTTTAATATTTGATGCTCTCTTTAAAATGTTTGATATCTGAATTACAAACCTTCCCACCAGTTTATCTCCTGTTGTAATGATTTTAAGTTGCTGTCTTTCCTCTTAGGGAAATACTGTGGGTCTGTGCTATGATTTACATTGCAGTCTAGTTTTATATAAATATTTTAAATATTTTAATCCAATAACATTTATTCATAATTTGATGAAAACGTGCACACTTGCATCACATCTATGTATCCATTATTTAGATTTAAAACCTCAGAAATCACATATCCATTAAAAAACATAAAAGTGTTCATTTGTCTTGCCTTAGTAATTCTATACTAGAAAATCCAGGCTAAGAAAATAATTAGAAATGTAGAAAAATGATATTAAAATGGTCATAGCAGCATTATTTTTAATAAAAAAAAATCTAAAATAATACAAATGTCTAAAATTTAAAAACTAGAGTGGTGATGGTACTATAATATTATATATATAATTAATGCCACATAAAATGTTATAAAATGGCAAATTTTATGCATATTTTACCACATAAAAATTTTAAAAATATTTTTAAGTAAGAAAAAAATTTTTGAGAGGAATAAATGAACTAAGGAGAACAAAGAAAGAATCACTCAGGTCCAACTCAAATAAACAAACAAACAAACAAACAAAAACCCAGCAAACCTTGAATATGAATAAGGGAGAAAGAAAATAACAAATAATATGAGAACCATCAAGGAAAACAACACAATTACAAGGATCAGCAAACCCCTCTCAATAATAAACCTAGATATAACTGATCTTAACTGTCCAATTAAAAGACATAAAGTAGTTGATTTGATTAAAATAACAAGTCCCAACAATCTGTTGTGTGCAAGAAACATATATCATTCACAAGGACATACACAGATTGAAAGTGAAAGGATGAAAATCAATATACCAAGCTAACAGAAACCAACTTATGCCATCATCTTTGCAGCTTCCCAAAGCAGTTCTGGAAGTTCTTTCATGACTGTCTTTAATTGCAGTGTTGTGGCTTCCTTGGTGGCCTGAATCAATTCAAAATATTTACCTTTCAGGGCCATTTTGGCATTGGGGAAGAGCCAGAAGTTGCACTGTGCTAGACCCAGTGAATAAAGTAGATGAACACACATCATAATATTTGTATTTGATAGAAATTGTCATACCAGAAGGCATGTGTGATGTGGAGCATTATCTTGATGGAGGATGAAACTAAAGACACTCACAAAAGAGAACATCCAGAACTGCTTCAGAAAGCGCCAAGAAAACTGGGATAAGTGTATTTGAAGCCAGGGGGAGTACTTTAAGGGGGAATAATGGCAACATGTCTTTTACTATTGTAAACTTTTAAATTTAAACATTTACCATATTTTTAATCATCATTTGTATATAATAATCATAATGTTGAGTATAGCAACACTAATAATGATCATATACTCAGGATGTTTAACTCTGGATCTCCCTGTGATGGTTAATCTTGACTGTATATTTAAGCAGATTAAGAAGCAGCCAAGAGATTAGTAAAGCACACTTCTGAGTGTGTCTGGGGGCATTTCTAGAGCAGATTAGCTAAGGGGAGAAGTTCTGCCCTGAGTGTATGTGGCACTATTCCACAGGCTGGAGGATCTGCATAGAATAAAAGGGGGGAAAAGGTGAAAGCCATATAGTGCAGGTATTCTCTCTGTGTGTGTTTTGTGGTTGCTGTGATGTAAACTGCTCTGCTCCGCCATGCCCCCCTGCCATGATGGACTGAAACCTCTGAAACCTGAGCCAAAATAAACAATGTCTCCTCTTAAGTTGTTTATGCCAGGTATTTTGCCACAGTGACAAAAAGTCTGACTAACAACAGAAAACTGGTACTGAGAATGGGGTTATTGCTGTGATTACCTGATCATGTATTTCAGAATTCTTTGGAACTGGTTTGGGGGAAGAATTTCAAAAAAATTTGGAAAGGCAGGTTAGAAACAGCTTAAAATGCTGTAAGTGGAGCTTAGTGGTCCACCCTGGTGGGAGCTCAGAAGATCAGAATGTTTGATAGAAATGTGGACAGTGAAAATCAAGCTCATGAGGTTTCAGATGGAAACAAGGAGTCTATTGAGAATTGAATTTATGTTACCTTGTAGCCAAGAACTTTATCTACATTTTGTCCATGCTCTAAGATTTTGTGTGAAGCTAAATTTAAAAGTGATCTAATTAATTTGGCAGAGGAAATTTCAAGGTAGCCCAGCATTGAGACAGTGGCATGAGTTTTGTGAGCTGATTTTAGCCAAGTTTATAGTGGGAACTGTGCGCAAAATATTGAGTTTTCGGGTTTCTTATATATTCTGGATATCAATCCCTTGTCAGATGTATACAGTACAAGTATTTTCTCCTACTAAGTAGGTTGTCTTGTCACTCTGGTTTTTTTTTTTTTTTTTTTGTGGTACTGGGGAGTTGAACACAGGGACTCACACATACTATGCAAGTGCTCCACCACTGAGTTGCATTCCAGGTCCCTTTTTTATTTTTTATCATGAGACAGGGTCTCACTAAGTTGCCTAAGCTGCCTCTAGCCTCACACCTGTGATCCTCCTGCCTCTGCCTCCCAAGTTGCTGGGATTACAGGAGTGAGCCAGCATGCCTGACTTCACTCTATTATAAATTATTTGCTTTGCTTTGCAGAAACTTTTTAACTTTATGTAATCCCATTTGTCTATTTTTGCTTTTGTTTCCTTTGTTTTTGTAGGTCTTGAAAAATCCTTACCCGTTCCAATGTACTAAGATGTTTCCCCTGTTTTTCTTTAGTAGTTTCATAGTTTTAGATCTTACACTTAAGTGCTTGATCCGTTTTGAGTTTAGTTTTGTAACAGGTGAGAGATGGGGGTCCAGTTTCATTCTTCTGCATGTGGATATTCGATTTTCCCAACACCATTTATTGAAGATTGTCCTTTATCCAATGCATGTTCTTAGCACCTTTGCTAAAAATCAGTTGTTTAAATGTGTGGATTTACTTCTAGGCTTTCTGGTCTGTTCCATTGGTTTGTGTGTCTGCCTTTATACCAACACCATGCAGTTCTGATTACTGAAGCTTTATAGTATGTTTTGAAGTCAAATAGTATAATGCCTCCTGATTTGTTCTTTTTGTTCAAAATGGCTTTGGCTATTCAGAGTTTTTTGTGGCTCTATATAAATTTTAGATTTTTTTCTAGCTCTGTGAAGAATGCCATTAGTATTTTGATAGTGATTGCATTGAATCTATAAATTGTTTTGAGTGATATGGACATTTTAACAATATTGAGTCTTCCAGTCTATGGACTTGGATGTCTTTCAACATTTTTGTGCCCTTTTCAATTTTGTTCATTGTCAATGTTTTATAATTTTCATTGTACTGATCTTTGACTTCTTTGGGTAAATTTATTCCTAAGTTTTTATTTGTTTGTTTTGTTTTGTTTTGTTTGTACTGATTTTTGAACCCAGGGCCTCATGCTTGCATGCTTTGCAAGTGTTGGACCACTGACCTGCACCCTTAAGTCATTTTTTTTTTTTTTTTTTTTTTTTTTTTTTTTTTTTTTTTTTTTTTTTTTTTTTTTTTTTTTTTTTTTTTTTTTTTTTTTTTTTTTTTTTTTTTTTACTTTTTTGAGACAAGTTCTCACTAAATTACGCAGACTGCCTCTGGTCTCAAACTTGTGATCTTCCTGCCTCTGCCTCCAGAGCCGCTGGGATTACAGGTATGTACCACCGTGCCCGGTGACATTCCTAGGAATTTTTATGTTGTTGTTAGGTGCCCTGGATTCATGTCTGACTCATAGGGACCCTCGCAGGGTTTTCAATGGCTGATTGTTTCGAGACTGCCTTGGGAGTGGATTGCCACATCTTTCTCCCAGGAATTTTCATAGCTACTGTAAATGGATTGCTTTATTTGTTTCTAGTTCAGATAGTTTACAGTTGGCATAGAGGAATGTTACTATTTTTGTATGTTGAATTTTTTTTTTTTGTACTGGGAGTTGAACCCAGGGCCTCTCACTTGCATGCTTTACAAGTGCTGTACCACTAAGCTGCACCCCAAGCCCATTTTTTTTTAAGTTTTTGAGACAGGGTCTCACAAAATTACACAGACTGCCTCTGGTCTTGAACTTGAGATTCTCCTGCTTCTGCCTCCTGAGTCTCTGGGATTACAGGCATGCGCCACTCCACCTAGCTGTATGTTGGTTTTTATCTTGCAACTTTGCTTAGTTCAGTTATTAGTTCTAATAGGTTTTTTGAGGTTTTCTATATATAAAATAATGTAATCTGCTAATGGTGACAATTTGACTTCTTATCTAGTTTAAATGCCTTTTTTTCTTGCCTAATTGCTCTGGCTAGGATGTCTAGTACTATGTTCATCCTTGTCTTATTCCACATCTTGGAGGGAAAGGTTTCAGCTTTTTGCCATTTGGTATAATGTTAGCTGTTGGCTTACTATAAAAGGCATTTATTATGTTGAGTTACATTCCTTGTATGCTTAATCCACTCAGTGTGTTTATCATGAAGTAATGTTGAATTTTATAAAATGTCATTTCTGTATTGAGATGATCATATGGTTTTTGTCTTTCATTCTGCTAATATGGTATATGATGTCTACTGATCTATGTATGTTGAACCATCCTTCCATACCTAGGATAAATCCCACTTGATCATAGGTAATAATTTTTTTTTATTGTGCTGTTAGATTCAGTTTGCTAGTATTTAGTTGAGGATTTTTGCACTTATGTTCATCAAAGATATTAGCATGTAGTTTTTGTTGTGTCCTTCTCTGGCTTTGGGATCAGGATATTATGGGCCTTGTAGAATATATTTGGAAGAATTATTTCCTCTTCCAATTTTTTGGAATAGCAAACATTGGTTTTAGTTCTTTAGAAGTTTGATAGAATTCAGCACTGAAGCCATATGGTTCTGGGCTTTTCTTTAAAGGGAGGCTTCATATAATTGATTCAGTCTCATTACTTGTCATTGGTCTGTTCAGGTTCTCCTTTTCTTTCCTTCTTTTTTCTTTTCTTTTGTATTTCTTTCTTTCTTTCTTTCTTTTTTCTCTCCTTTGTGTTCCAATAAAACTTTATTTTTAAAAAAAGAGAAAAATAGTTAGTAGGATCTATTAAGCCAATGGCCACAGTTTTCTGACTGCTGGTGTGTATGATTAGAAGCCTGAATAAGAGTATGAATAAGTCCACACTGAGTGGTTCACTCTGGTTATCTATGGAGAGGCTCACCAGAGGGGAGAGGTGGAATGGAAAGGTAGCACAGAGCTAAGCTAATCATGAAAGACAAAGGGGTACAGTATGAAAAACATCAAATGTTATACAACATCACTTATGCATTTACCCCAAAGGAACATTCATATAATGAAGAAATTAATAACTATTGATGGTGCAAACTTGAGATATGGATTTTCAATAGGGAATAAATTTGCTAAATACAAATTAGATTCTTTTAAGAATATAATCTTTCTTCCATGTTATATGATTAATTCTGCAGCAACCCCACTAAACTGAGGAAGATATATGCATACACACATACACATATATGTGCTGACCAGATCATATATATATATATATATATATATATACACAAATATATATGTCATTCATTAGGTACCATGGCGTCAGTGTCTGACTCATAGTGACCCTATGAACAACAGGCAAAACACTATTGTCAGTGCTTGTCTGCTATTTATAGGGTTTTCAATCCTGTTTGTTTTCTGGGAGTGGGTTGCCAGGTCCTTCTCCCACAAATATATATACACAATACATAAATAAATATTACAGTCACAGACACATGTACACACATTATACTGTCCTATCATTCACTTTTCTGGCACTTTAGAAATACCAGTATCCCTGGTATTTAGAAATACCAGGGATATTATTGATACAATTGCCTACAAACTTTCCTATAAACACTTCAATAACATGTCTCATACCATTTTCTGTAGAAAGGCTTATCTGAACTCATTAGTCAGTGTTTCACCCTGGGATGAAATTCATAATCCTTAACAAGGCTAATACAAATATGGACAATTGTGCTTATCCTTGCAAGTTCATTATTGAATAATTTCCCTTGTATATGCTAATCTCTTATGTGTTTAAAAAAGTAATGCATTGCTAGATTGTTTTGGAAGTATGAATTCTATAAATTATAATTAGAGTTCTTGTGACATATCCTCTTATTCAAGTAACTCAAGGAGTATTAATTTCTTAGTAAATCTTTTACATAACAACTATGCTGGTAAGATATATGTCTGGTATGATTTGGTTGATAGCTATCAAAAGCTAACCAGTTGAAGGCATTCCCATATTCAGAACAGAAGAAGGTCTTGCTCCCATGTGAATTCCATAATGCCACTTCAGTTGGGGTGTCTTACTGAACAACTTCCATAGTGACATCATTTTCAAGGCTTCTCTCCCTTTTGAGTCCCCTGGTGTGTGCTGAGTACTGACTTTTGGTCAGTAGTTCACTCACCACATTTCTCTCCAGTGTGAACTGGCTGATGTTCTTGCAGTCAAGACTAGAAACCAAGGCTTTCCCAGAGTTGCTGCATTTATAAGATTTCTACCCTCCATGAATTTGATGATGTACCTTCAGGTGAGCTGAATAATGGAGTGAATTCCCAGTCACAGCATTCTAAGACTTCTCTCCCCTGTGAATTTTCTGGTGCATGCGGAGTGTTGACATGCAGTGGAAGGCTTTCCCACATTCAGAACACATAAATTTCTCCCAGGTGTGAATTTGAATATGTACCTTCAGTTTGCATGGATGAATGAAAGATTTCACACAGTCATGGCACCGGAAATCTTTCTCTCCAGTGACAGTTCACCCATGGCATGTCAATGCTGACTGTTGGAGGAAGACCTTCCAACATGGTGAAAGAAAAGGTTATCTCCTCAGTGTGAATGATGTCTATGTAAAGCTGACTTCAAATGGAAGGCCTTCCCACATTCAGGGCACACATTGGGTTTCTCTCCTGCATGAATTCATTAATGTTCCTAGAGTTGGGACTGAGAAGCCAAGGCTTTCCCACAGTGACTACCTTGGTAAGGCTTTTTCCCTATGTGAATTCTCTGGTGCTTGCTGAGTTATTAATTCTCCTTGAAGGCCTTCCCACAGTCAGAACACACATGAGGTCTCTCCCTGGTGTGAATTTGGTGATGCATTTTCAGCAGGATATGTAACTGACCAATTTCCCTCAGTCATGGCATTCATAAGGCTTCCTTCTCTTGTGAATTCTCTGGTGTGTGCTGAGTATTGCCTGCTGGATGAAGGCCTTTCTGCATTCAGAACATGTAAAGTCTCTTCCAGTGTTATCTGATGATGCATCTTCAGGTGGATGTAATGCTGAGCCATTTCCCACTGCATTGGTACTTGTAAGGCTAGTCTTCTCATGTGAATTTGAAGATACACCTTCAAACTAGGTGTGTAGGTGCATGCCTGTAACCCAGCTCTCAGAAGACTGAGGCAGGAGGAACAACATGAGTTCAAGGCCAGCTTGGTCTACATAGTAAGTTTGAGGCTACACTGGACTAGACAGTGAGACCTTATCTCAACAAGAACAACAACAACAACAAAAAAGATGCCCTTGGCCAGGCACAGTGGTGCACGCCTGTAATCCCAGTGGCTCGGAAGGCGGAGGCAGGAGGATTGCAAGTTTGAGACCAGAGGCAGTCTGCATAACTTAGCAAGACCCTGTCTCAAAAAAGTAAAAAAATGGGCTGGGGGTACAGCTCAGTGGTCCAGCACTTGCAGAGCATGCAAGCGCAAGGCCCTGGGTTCAACTCCCAGTAACCACAAACAAACAAACAAAAAAGATGCCCTTTAGGTGGTATGTACTACTGAGCATTTCTAGTCAGAGTATGTACAAGGCTTCTCCTGTGTGTGAATTTTCTAGTGCATGCTTAGGTTTCCCTTCAGTTTGAAGGCTTTCTTGCATTCAGAACACACATAAGGTCTCTCCCTAGTCTGAATTTGATTATGTAACTTCAGTTTGCATGGATGGATGAAGGATTTCCCACAGTCACAGCACTGGTAAGCCTTCTCTCCAATGTGAATCTGCTCCTGGCACATGGGTACACGATTATAGTGGAAAGCCTTCCCACATTTCTGACAGATAAAAGGTCTCTCCCCAGTGTGACCTATCTGATGTCCATGGAAAGATGACTTGCCATGAGAGGCCTTCCCACATTCAGTGCATGCATAAAATTTCTCTCCTGAGTAAATTTGCTGATGCTCTTGGAGTTGGAACTTAGAACACAGTTTTTCCCACAGTTATTGCACTTGTAATGCTTCTCCCCCTGTGTGAATTCTCTGGTACTTGGTGAGTTCTGACTTCTCCTTGAAGGCTTTCCCACATTCAGAACACACATAAGTTCTCTCCCTGGTGTGAATTCATTGATGTACCTTCTGCTGGTATGTATTTCTGAATGATTTCCCACAGTGAGAACACTGGGAAGGCTTCTCTTCAATGTGAGTTTGTTCATGGGCTGCCAACTGTGACTTGTAGGTGAAGGTCTTTCCACATGTGTGACAGGCCAAAGGTGTCTCCTCACTGTGAGTCATCTGATGTGCATAGAAAGCTGGCCTGACATGGAGGGCCTTCCCACATTCAGCACTCACATAGAGTTATTCACTTTTCAGACACTCCTTTTGAATGGGTTTCTTGTTTCACTTCCTGGAGTCTTAAATGGGACGGATCTGGCTGACTTCTGCACTCCAAGGGAATTTCTGTTGTTCTAGTGAAAAGGTCAAGGCTTCTCTTTACTTCAGCTTATCTCTCTAATAATTATGGCCTTCTTGCCTGAACCAGCCCTGTCTGTAGTAACTTTAGACAAGCTGCAGCATTTTCCCTCTTTAAACTGCACATTTTTTAGATCTTTCTATTCTGCCTTTGCTCTATTTTTTTCCTCATAAATCTAAAAGCAGCAAGCAGCAACCAGTCTACATCCCCTATTCCTTGCCACACTCATGGTATTTCCTCTACCAATTAGCCCATTACTTTTGAATTCAGCCTCACTCAAATCTTTAGGACATGGACAAACTACAGATAAGCTCTTTGCTAGAACATACACGAATTGGATCTAGTCCAATTCCCAAAAGAGTCCTCATTTTCCATTGAAACCCTGCAAACCCCATCTACATTTCTGTCAGAGGTGGAGACAGCATTCTGGTCTTCCAAATACTCAGCAGAACCACTCCTCAATCTCTGCTTACAGCATTCTAGGGCTTTTCTTGCCCACATCTCTAAACTATTCCAAATTCCTCCCACAAACAAGTTCCAAGGGCCTAGAAACTATATAGTCAGATTTCTACACAGCAATGATCCTACTCTCCAGTACAATTTTCTGTGTCAGGTGGCATGTTACTTTGACAGAGAAACTGACTGAAACAAACTTGTGGGGTGACTTATTGAAGGCTCATGGTTAGAGGATCAGTCCATAATGGCAGCAGGGTAGGCATGGCAGTGGCAAGAAGTAGGGCCTGTGGCAGATGACCTCACAGCATGTTAAGTCAGAAGCAGAGCAACATACAATTTTTTTAAAGAAAAAAATAAAAACTGGTTGTTTTTTGTAAATAGAAGTGAGCCAATAGCTAAGGGGGTAATGTGGGTTTTTAAAGTCTTTTTTTTTTTCAAAATGGGAGAAATAATAGCCTGTATACAGAGTGTGATTAAAAGATAAGGTGAATGTTTAAATTAAAGTTTTATTGCAGTAAAAGACACATTGCCATTAATCCCTTTCAAAATCCTTTCCCTGATTTCATGAGTGCCTTTAATTGCCATGGCTGCCTCGATGTCCTGAACTGATTCAAAATGTTTACTTTTCATGGTAATTTTGACTTTGGGAAAGAGCCATAAGTTGCATGGTGCCCAATATGGCAGATGAGGACACATCATATTTTTATTTAACAGAATTCTGTACTAGAAGTGATGTGTGTCACAGAAGGTTGTCATGATAGGGGATAAAATTAAAGACATGAAAGAGAACTTTCAGAACTGCTTCAGAAAGTGGCAAGAATGATAGGATAAGTGTCTTTGAAGGTGGGGAAAGGATTTTGAGGGGCAGTGTATAGTGGCAATGTATATTTACTATAATAATTTTTTTAAATATTCTTTTTTTGTTTATACCTCATATGCTGATGGAAATGATTCCATTGAGAAAGAAAATTGACAATTAGAGGAAAGATGGTCAAAGAGGTTGGAAGTATTTAATTTGGAAAAAAATCCAGGGGTAACTCGTAACCTGAAGTCTGAGAGAGCTAACTGGAGTTTTGCAGATCTCAGGATTAGAAAGGGAACAGAGTAAAGACAGAAGAGAGCTGACAGACTGGGAATGGAGAAGGGAAGAAAATAGAGGAGTCATTGGGGAGATGACCTCAAGTTGAAGAGCAGTTATAATGGAACTGATGGAGAGAGGAGTAAGGAAATGGGAGGTTATTGTAAGAAAGAGGAATGTCCATATTTGTATTTCAAATATGAAGCCATTTCCAGAGATAAAGTTTCAAAGAGTTGCTAGTAAGTCAGTGGAAATAAAGTTGCACCACATGAATATTGAACCTTGGACCAAAAGCCACTTGCTGGAGTAACTGATGGATGTCCAAGAATGACCAGGGAGGTTCACAGATGTCTATGACTAGGATGGTTAAAAGGCAGTAGAACTGGATGGCTTAATCATAGGAGGCAGAGATCTCAGCCACAGTAAGGACCATGTAGGAGTTGTGAGTTTCCTATCTCTAGAAGGGTTCAAGAAAACATCAGTGACTCTGAATTCAGGATTTTAAAAAAGAACTTCTGACCTCAAAAGATTTTAGGCTTATCTGTAGGAGACTATAAGAAGAGAATAGTCAGTCCTAAAATTCTGATGCTATAATTGAGTTATACCTCTCAAATTAGGTTTGCTGTATAAAGTAGAATTCTATTTTTTCCATAAATATTACTGTATATTCTCAAATCTAATCCTCACCCTTCCAACAGTTTTAGAGGGCTACCAAATCAGAAACACATGTGGATTGGATTCACAGCCAAGAGCTCTTGATTGGTCCATGAATCCAATCTACATATGATTCACATGTGATTTTGTGCCCCTTTAAAAAACACTGTTGAAAGGATGAGGACTAGATTTGAGAATACATGATATTTCCTCAGGAGAATGAATATTATCCTACTTAGGATCAATAATAATTTGTCTCATCTATTCTCTCCCCAGTTGCCTCAAAGGCCTTCTAATAGCCTGCATATTCTGGCAGGTAAATATTTTATTGGATTAAATGACATATCACAGATTACAAATTCTTAAATCTAATGTATTAAATCTCTTTAGTGCTATTAAACATAATTACTTGCTCTGTAGTTAGAGCACATCAAATAATAAGTATGCTCTGGCAGCAGAGTTAGTTTTTCTCCAAAGTGGGTAATCCATAGGGAGGCAGGGATTTTTTTTTCGTAAATTTCCCAGTCTAGTTCTTGACCATGCCCTGAATTGCCAATCAGTATGAGCTCAATGAGTACCAGGTAAATTTAATAAGTTTAATCAGTATGAATAAAACAGAAATGTAAATCAACTATTTAAAAAGAGAAAGTGGGGAGGTGGGGAATCAAATAGAAAGTTTAGAGACTAAGGATGTAGCTCAACTGTATAATCCTTGCTTAGAATAGGCAAGGCCCTGGGCTCAATCCAGCACCATAAATGAATGAATGGATGAATAAATAAATAAATAAATAATGTAGACCATCCAATACTTTTGGATCATTTCTATTTATTCTCTGCCCAAGAGAAATAGCAATACCTAAGCACACTGTGTATGGGGGGAATATGTGTGTGTGTGTGTGTGTGTATATGTGTATACACATATATATACACACATACACACACATATACGTACATACATATTTTAAATATATATATATATGTATATATTTATGTTGTTGTTGTTAGGTGCCGTTGAGTCAGTATCCAACTCATAGCGACCCTCTGTACAGCAGGGGAAACACTATTGTCAGTGCTTCTCTGCTGTTCATAGGGTTTTCAATGGCAGATTGATTTTTGGGAGGAGCTTGCAAGGTCCCTCTCCCAAGCCTACAGCTTCTGGTGTTCCCAGGAGGTCTCCCATCCAGTTACTAACCAGGCCCGACCCTGCTTAGCTTCCAAGATCTGACGGGATCTGATGCCACAGGGCTATCACTGCAGGCGCGCGCGCGCGCGCGCGTGTGTGTGTGTGTGTGTGTAGATGTATATACAATACAGGCCATTTCTTCATTTTAGTAACTTTGCCTTGCCGGTCTCCCAGAATTCCATAAATATAATCACAAAGCCTTAAAGGGATTTACTAAAAATTTTATTGCATTTACTGAGAATATCACATTTTTCCACAGTAAAATGATCTTATTCTTCAAATGATTACAAAGCTGTTTTCATTAGAGTTTTTGGTTGTCTGTATTAAATTGTGCAGTATTTAAAAATCAATTAGAAATTATACTTTTTAAAAAAGAAATACGAAATTTCTTAACAAGTACTAAAATACCGCATACTGGTCAAACCCACATGACCATTTAGCACAGTCATCTTATATTTAAACAGCTTTCTGCCAAAAATGGCATCCTATGTAGGAGAGAACAACCAGAGCTACACTGTGGTGAAATAATTTGAGGGGTTTTGTTTTTGTTCTTTTGAGACAGGGTCTCACTATATAGCCCAGCTAGCCTCAAACTTAGTATCTTCCTGCCTCAGCCTCCCAAATGCTGGGATTAGAAGCATGCATCACCCCACTTGGCTAATAATTTGGTTTTAATATCTAAGATAAAGTGTGTTTTGTTAGCTTTCCAAATATACAAAATAATTTAAAATTTATTTTTCAGGTAAACATTAAAATAAGTTGACACAACAAATGTCATATTATACTGAGAGATACTAAAATATCCAAGCTGTCTCTTAATAATCCTGCAGGGCTCAATTTATTGGAGCTATAACTTTCAGGTTAAAATAAACTGATGGGAGAACAAGCTAATAAATGCAAATGTGTCATGCATTGCTCAATAACTTTACAGTCCTTACATTTCAAAACTGCCATGCATTAAGTTACATCAGAAGTCACTATGAGCCGGGTGTGTTAGCGCACACCTGTAATCCCAGTGGCTGGGGAGGTGGAGGCAGGAGGATTGCAAGTTCAAGACCAGAGGCAGTCTGCATAACTTAGCGAGATCTTGTCTCAAAAAAAGTAAAAAAATTGGCTGGGGGTGCAGCTCTGTGGTCCAGCACTTGCAAAGCATGCAATCTCAAGGCCCTGGGTTTAACCCCAGTACACCAAAAACAAATAAACAAACAAACAAACAAACAAAAAACCCAGAAGTCATTATGAAAGGAATGATGTGAATTCTGATTAATAAGCCCCCATTCTCCCTTCCACGTATAACTCATGTGAATAGTAGAATGCAGTTTTCATTACTTAACAGAGTAAATCCAGGATACTTGACTGTGAGTGGTCTAATTAAGAAATGATAGTGTACATTGTTTTCCTAACTTTCATAAAATCCTCAAAAAATAAAATTAAGGCAAGGTCTCTAAAAGAGAGCAGGATTAAATTAAAATGTGTGATCCCCACAGGAACATTAGGATTCAGAGACCTACATGGAATTTTTGGTGGAATTTTAGATGAATATTACACACTCACCCACAAACACAGTACTGACAGCCGTCAGTAAAATCATCACTCTGAGATTTGCTGACACTGACTCAGATGCAGAATTTACTAATTTAGCTCTTTGTTAAACCCGAAAGATGAACAATGACAGTTTCAATGAGAAATTTTAAAAATTATAAAAATATAACAGCAAGGAACTCATTATCCAAATTTTAAGACTGATGACTCCTCAAACTGATTTTAGCCTAAAAAACAGCTAAATACCTTCAGATTTCAAATGTCTACTTAACCAAGCCCAACAGAAAGCTATTATACATAATGCAATTTTTTCACATTCTCTCAGAATATTTTTGAATGTTTACTTTGTGCTAGAAACACTGACAAGGGACTTGTTACCTTGGGAGGTCATGTTCACTAAAAAGGTTTCATTTAGTGATCATTTTCTTGTGAGTTTCATAACTTAAATCCTTAAATGTTAACAGAAGTTACACCTAAGTACTTGAACTCAGTAATTGCTTAATAGGTGAGTTTTTTCTCAGATCTGTATATAAAATGCAACATGTATAATACTTCTGGTTCTACACATTTTCTATTTATATGTATTTAAAAAGAAAAAAATAATTATGAAAGGAACATGAAGCTTAGCACCAATCTTTAATTTTTTTTTTTTTGGTAGAGAAAAAAAGGCACAAACTACACAGTCTGTTCATAACGAGGGGTCAAAATATAATACTATTTAAAAAATTCTCAGTCCCTGAAATAATATTCCAATGTAGATTGAATTATGAAAGATACTTTGACATGCAGGGGAAGATTGTAGTTGAAAGGTTTATGTGTGGCTGGGTGCAGTGGCACACACCTGTAATCCCAGAAACCTGGGGAGTGGAGGTAGGATGATCACAAGTTTGAGGCCAGAGGCAGCATATGTTAGCAAGATCCTGACTCAAAAAGTAAAAAATGGGCTGAGGGTACAGCTCAGTGGTAGAGCACTTGCGAAAGCACACATGAGGCCCTGGGTTCAACTCCCAATTTCTGCAGATAATAATATTTAACAAATTGACTCTTCTAATAACTGACAGATGCTGGAAAATGTTACCTAGTGAAGAATAAAGTCATATATCACAGGCTCCAAACTGCTAACACAGGTTAAATTTGATTTCTAAGCCTTATATTGACAGTTCCTATCACATTCATGCTGCTTAGTGACATTCAACTCCAAACTGTTGTTCTTATAGCACTCATAATGAACAGCAAAGAAACATCCTTATTGGATCAGAAACTTGTGAGTTAACTCCTACACTATTGTCAGGCTCAATGATAGCATTTTGAAAAACTCCTGAGAGACAAAAAATGCATTGCGATGGTCTTTATTCCACTAGGAAAGAATCGTCTCTTATAGGAGTTAAAGATTGTAAAGTCCAGGCACAACCATACAGTCTGTCATCAGTGACCATCTCTCTGTCAATGAAAACAAGACCTTTTCATCGTCAAGCTGCCACTGTCATTTGAAAAGCCAATGGGGAAGCATTTTAGCATGTGTTCATTATTCTGTCTAGATTATAAATTTCTTCAGTTTTTTCCTTTGTCAGATACATCAACCACATTAGTAATTATTCCTTGTTTGCTCCTTTTATATCCATTTATCGGGGGGAAAAGCACTCAAGAAATTTTGCTAATATTTTGACCCTGTTGACAGCTTGTACTCCCTGACCTTTTAATCCAGAATCACCACTAACTCTCTCCTATTGAAGCAGAGAGTGATCCAGCTGGACCTTCAGTTGGATGCTGAAAGCTGAGGTAGGTGGACTGTCATGATCAAGTGAGTGTCGTCAAGTACTTAGTATTTCATTCCCAATGTCTTTCCAACTTGCTAATAAAAATAGTGAAACCTTCTGTTTCAGAAATGAGGTTGTTGTTAGGTGCCGCTGAGTTGAGTCTGACTCATAGTGATCTAGCCTCCTATATTATTCTATATCTGTCGAGAAAATAGTACCACGGGGGATTTTTTTCCCCCATAAAGCAAGATTGTACCCATTCATTTAGTATGGTACACGGAACTTTAAAAAGAGGTTTCCTTGAATGTGTAGAAGTCAAGATGATGAAAATTCACTATTTAAAATTTGATAATTCTTCTGAGTGCTGTGGCTCACACCTGTCATCCCAGTGACTCAGGAGGCAGAGGCAGGAGGATTGCAATTTCCAGGTCAGAGGCAGCCTGTGTAACTTAGTGAGACCTTGTCTCAAAATAAAAGGTTAAAAGAAGTTGAGAGTGCAACTCAGTGGTAGAGGGCATGCAAAAAATGTGCAAGTGGCCCTGGGTTAATCCCCCAGTACTGAAAAGAAGATTGACAATTCCAAAAAGAACAAGCTAAGTAAACTATCTCCCAAAGTTTTAAAGTTTCTCTAAGTGATTCAAAGATGTGACAATGAATCTTATCATAGGTCTTTATTGTCTCAAGAGCCATCTGATAAAGTCTACATTTCTGGTGGTTTAATAATTGTGAAACTTGTATACATGTTTGAACCACCTTTCACTATGGGCATTTGGCCCTATATTTTTAGGACTATACCCTATCATAGCTTATTTATAACACAAGGTATTAGTCTTTGCCAACACATAAAATAATAAACACGGCTGTGGCTATGAAATTATAGAGAGCCCAGTTGTAGTATCTCTACTTTGTTATTAGCCCTGGAACCACTGTCAAAAAGACTCATCTCTAGAGTCTTTTTAATCAGTAACTATAGTATGAGCAGAATAAATCAGTAGAGCAGCAAGTATTCCTTCTATGGTGTGTTCTTATTTCACATTATCACATTAGCGTTATGAATGACAAATTGCTCTTTTTAGTAATGACAGAACTTTGCTTTTTAAAGAATTCATTAGAATGTTATATGGTGCATTTTTCTGTTATCAAGGATACCACTTGCCTTTCAAATTAAAAATAAATATAGATATAAAAAGTAATAAAATATTACTTCTTCTTTTTAAGACAACACATTGAAAAAGCAACAATCTTTAATACAGAAATTGTTCCATAATGTTTATGCCAGCAACAAAATTTTCAGTGTTAAAAATTTCTAGGGTTTTAAATAGTTTGTTGTTAAGTGCCTTTGAGTTGGGTCCAACTCATGGTGACCCTATGTACAACAGAAGGAAACACTACCAGACACTGTACCATGTCTGGTGCTATTGTCAGTGCTTCTCTGTTATTCATAGGGTTTTCAATGGCTGTTTTAGGAATGGGCTTCTGGGTCCTTCTCCCAAGCCTAGTGCACATGGTATTCACAGGCAGTCAGTCTCCCATCCAAGTACTAACCAGGCTAGACCCTGCTTAGCTTCCAAGATCTGACTAGATTGAACACCAGGGTGGTATGCTGTAGATTTAAATACAGTACTTTCTGAAACTGTTTACATCTTTTTATATTGGAGCTAATTGGCTCATGTGTATCCAATTGTATCTATAAACTCTGGAATTTTACTCTAGCCTGAATCCAACCTTAGGCAGGTTCCTAATGAATAATCATTAGGAACTGAAACTGAGAGGCCTACTATATTCTAAGTCACCACCTATGAATTGCTCAAAACTAAAATTTTATAAAACCTTAATGGAATATGAAAATCAAAGTAAAAAATTATGCTTCTGAAAACATCTATGGCAAGAATTCAGTAGTTTTTTCTCTCAAAGCATTTATCTTAATTTAAAAAGTTTTAGAAGTTAGCACAAAAGGTGACAATTACATGAAACATTAGTTCTCTTAAATGTTTTAATCATGTTACTTTAAAAACTTCGTAATTGTTGTTGTTAGGTGCCGTGGAGGCAGGCCTGGCTCATAGTGACCCTTGTGGGGTTTTCAATGGCTGATTGTTTCAAAATTGCTTCGGGAGTGGGCTGCCTCATCCTCTCCCATTTTTGCAGTGCTGGGGATCAAACCCAGGGACTCAGAAAGCACAGACTGGTACACTCTATCAACTGAGTTTTAAAAACTTCATTGTAGACCATTAGAACTGTAAGTTGAAGACTGGGAGCAAGCAATTCTCCAATATACACAAAATTGGGTTGAGATCCACTTTGTGAAACTCTAGAAACCAGTAAATAATGCAGAGCAACAGTGCAACTAAGTAAGGATGCTAATGGACTCTTCAGGACGTTTGTGAAAGATTGGGGGAAAGGAAAGGAAAGGTGAAAGAATGAGGACAAAAACAGAGAAAGGGTGCAAATGAAAAGGTATGACAGTGTACCATTGGAACTCCTCAGACCCATGGGTGGTATAGGGTGCTGACCACTAATTTTGTACCACATTTTCTATTCAGTTTTCTATTAGCTTAACATCAAAAGACATCTGGATATAGGATTGTTTACAATAACTTTGGTATAAATAAAAATATTCTTAAATGCGGTTAAAAGAATTAGTGTTATCAGAAGTAAACACACATTTACTTTTTCTAATTAAATATATATTTAAAAATGTAGAAAGTTGAAGCTAATAGCATTAAAGGTTTCTCCACAGGCAGAGCCTACAGGATCATATGCAAACATGTATCAACTGATAACATATGGATCATGGAATAGAAATGAGGTTTTGTTTCTATGAATAGAATTTGAAGCTTAATATAATCATCATGCAATTTTCAGTGGAAACTACAGATAAGCAATTCAACTGAGCAAGCACTGTAATTGTGAACAAAGACATTTATAAATTTTTAATAAAGTATCAATAATCTGGGTGGTTTATTATTACTTAAATGAATAGATCTCAGAAAAATCCACTGCAATGGAATTTAACCAAGCCTTTTTTGGGAGCTTCTTGGACATTGGCTATACCATGTGACCCAGAGTTTCTATAAAGAAAAATCATTGATCTCCTTCTTATGCTATTGTTGGTTTCAAATGCCAAAACTTTTGAATTTGAAAATTTACTGAGTATTATCAGAGTTAAATTAGGGTGATGAGATCAAGAGTTCTGATGCTGTATTCTCTTCCTCTCAGAGAGGCATCTAGATTGAACAAAAAAACTTTGTCAGACCATTTTACTGTAGCAATAATATTCTGCTCAGAAATTAGATTTCCTTTAACTAAATTATTATTTCTTGATCTAAAACACGAACATTAGTGTTCTTCATATTCTTGGCTTGCATATTTTACTTTTCTTACCAAACAACATACTCCTAAATAGTTAATGGAATCTAGCACCTTTATTCTTTTTCTTTCTAACTTTATATGATTACAGCTGCATATCCTCCACAGAGTCTACTACGTTGGAGCTTTTTCAGTGTTACAGATCCAGATTGATTCATTCTATTAAACTGAAAACTACATGTGCAATACATACAAATACTACATGCTAAGATCTAAGTTTTTATTTTAAATACTTAAGTCACTTTGTTGTTTTAATGTGAAAACCAAGCAAGACCAAGTCTTTGGGTTTCAGATTATTATCTTTTTTTCACTCTCAAAAATTAACTGCCTGGCCAGGCAGTGCACATGTGACTCCTAGCACTCATGAGGCTGAAGCAAGATCACAAGTTTGAGGTCAGCCTGAGCTACATAACATGGCAACACTTTGTCTTAAAAACAAACAAACAAACAAACAAACAAACAAACAAAAAACAGCCGGGCATGGTGGTACATGCCTGTAATTGCAGCACTTGGGAGGCAGAGGCAGAAGAACAGATATGAGTTCAAGTCCAATCCAGTCTACATAGCAAGTTCCAGGCCGGCCTGGGCTACACAGAGACTCTGTCTCAAAAACAAAAATAAATCAAAACAAAAACAAATAAACCCCAAATTTTGAAAGGAAAAATATTTTGACATCTTCATCAAGTCAATTTTCCACTTTAATATTACTATTTCTATAAAATTGGGGCAAGGGGATGTCTTTAGGAATCTCCAGGGCTAAGAATGTAGCTAAGTTGGTAGAACACTTGCCTGGCATGTGAGAGGCCCAAATACTGTTTAAAAAAATAATGACAACATCTTATAATGGCAAGTATGGTGATTAATCTTAGTTGTGTTTTTGTTAAACTTTTCAAAAGCACTGATAAGCAGCACTGCTGGTGTGGTGGTATCATGCAAGATTCTCAAAAGCACTGATGATGAGGAAGCAATGTTTTAGATAAGCGAGCATGAATGAATGATATGTCTAAATCCTCTTCTAAAAGCATAAAATAAGAACATGAGAGGACAGTATTGGTCAAAAGACAGATTTTTTTTTGGTAACAAAACCTTTTGCAAACAAATTGCCAAAGCCCCTGAAGGTGAAATATGAAATTGTTAGAAGCTGTAACTTGCAACTGTATGTACAGCATAGTAAATTGCTGAATGCCTTCAAAATCACAGTGATTGCCAGCCATAGTGGCCCACAGCTATAATCCCAGCTAGAACTTTCAAGATGGCAGATAAGAAAGCTGTTACTAAGATGAAAATTCATTGAATTTTCCAGCTTTTTATTAAAAGCCTCACTTCCCTCCAGTCTTCTGCTTGCCCCTCCCAAACCAACAAGTACAAATCCATATGCTTCTCAGGTAGCCCTATCTTTAGCTAAAGAATGGAAAGAATACCTTCTAAAGACAATAGGAGATAATAGGTAAGTAGTGAGATCATCAACTAAATTTCTCACCTTATAGATAATTTAGAAACAGATGGATCCTGGAGGTACTTTAGAAAAAGATAGTATTCTTTTCAGGTGAACAAGTTACACTCAAGGAAGATTTAATATTCATCTGTTCTCAGAATTTAAATATACTTTGCATATTATTATTTTTTGAAAGTCTGAAGTATAATTTCAAAGATATATTAGAGTATTCTGTTTTTATAAATGAGTAATGAGTCAAGGCATGACTTTGGTTTTAATCTTAGGTTTTCAAAACTAATAATTTTCAAGCTGGGTGTGGTGGCACATGCCAGTAATTCCAGCAACTCTAGAAGCAGTCGCAGAAGGATCATGAGTTCCAAGCCAGAGGCAGCCTGCATAACTTAGTGAGACCTGACTCCAAATAAAAACTGGGCCAGGGGTGCAACCCAGTTGTAGAGCATGTACAAACTATATGCAAAGCCCTAGGTTCATCCCCCAAGTACCATGAAAACAAATAAACAAGCAAACAAACAAAAAATCTAATAGCTCTCTTTCTTTTATACAGATGATTGTCTGTATAAAATAGAAAAAAATTAACAGGAATGTTAATGGGAAGCACACTAAGATAAATATAGTCATGCACCACATAACGACATTTCACTCAACAATGGACTACGTATATGATGGTCCCATCAGATTATATCCCCTAGTGATACTGTAGCCATCTTAGTTTGCTTAAGTAAACTCTTCGATGTTTGAACAACAATGAAAATCACTTAACGTCACTTTTCTCAAAACATATTCAGTCGTGAAGTGATGCATCACTGTACACCAATATAATTTTTACTAGAAAATTTTGGAAATGTAGGAATTCTCTTAATAATTACTTTTAGTCTTTTAAGACCCACTAATTTCATAAACCAATTAAGATATTCTTCATAAATACAAAGCCTCCCCCCAGCAATTTATACCTGTAACTCCAACTTGATAACATGCTCAGTAAGATTGTTTAAATTCCAGTGCTTATAAACTCCCAAATCAGACAAATTCTAAGTTAAAAATTCTAAGAATATCATTCATGCATTCTATTTTACTTTATTGTTTACATAAAATCAGAAATCTGGGGTGTTTCTGGCTACTTGAGTAAAACACACTGCAAATCTAGAGAGAACAAATGAGAATGAAAGAAATGCCTGATTTCTGAACTGCTTTGCCTCATAAAAAAGACCCCTGTCATTTTACATATTGGTTCTGACTACATTGTTAGAAACTGCTCCCAGTAGGTCAAGTGACACTAGAGCAAGTCAGAATTTCCTAATTTCATAGCTTAAGTTATTTAACAGAGCCTTGAGGTTCAGGTAGATCAGTTATTATCTAGAATCCAGGCTTAAGTTTTGCAAAAGGTTTCCAAAATATAGAAGAAATTAAAACACTAGAACTAAAGATACCATATGAGACAACAAAATATTTCCAGTCCCAACCACACTGCAAACCCTTCAATATAGCTTGAGGTATTTTTAAATATTTGTACAAGCTAAATAGCATTCACAGTTTCTAAAGTTGCTTTTTACTGAGATAGCTTCAAATGTTCACAATAATTGACTTCCAGATATGTTTTCCTGTAACAGTCTCCTCCCTCAGATTCCTGGAAATATCGACAGCTATTTGGTGGCAAAAATGGTTCTTGTGGTAATAAGGGCTCCATTTCCCAATTATTGTGCTATTCTGAGGATGTGATAAAAAAATAAGAAATTTGCAATTCATATAAAAGGCCAACTTGCTTAAAATTCAAAAGCAAGCCCAGTCTAGTGGAGGTATTTAAGACATTAAATAATAGAGTCAGATTCTTTCTTGAAGATTCCAGATGAGCTTGACAGCAGAGAGTTCTGGTTCTCCAACATTTTCTCCATCTTTTCTCCTCCAGTGGTTTTGTTGATCTCTCTTTGCTTCTTAATATGGATCCATGGGATAAAACAAAGCACAGCACCTCCGATAAGGGGAGGGATTCCAGCAAGGTAGAATGCCACGTTATAAGAGCCCAGCTTGTCACGAAGTAACCCTGAGAAGGGAAAAAGCGTCACCAAGAGAGAACAAGTTTGACTCTCAGATCATTCACACTGATGATGTAGACCCAGGCTCACAGCTTCACCTCAGCTGGATTGGTTCAAACAGCTCAGATCTCAGACATGTTTTAGGGAATATCTGAAGTATAAACCTTTCTGATATGAGAAATGAAAAAAATCTCCTATCTTCAATCTTGTCACAGAATACAGGCCTCTGGATTTTCATAGAAAAATATTTGCAACTAAGTTTCGGCTTTCTCAAAGCCCCTCAGAGGCCATTTGGGGTATTCAAACATAGTTAGCTGAAGGTGGATTGAGCATCCAACTGAAACTACTCTCAAATATCTACATTTCGAACCAGTCTTGGGGCTGTTTTTATAAATAATGTGAAACTACTTAAATTATAGTCCAAAAGCATGAAAAATTATAAATCTGGGAGTCAGGATTTAAAATTTAGTTTGTAAACCAGGCATGGTGACACATGTCTGTAATCCCAGCACTTGGGAGGCAGAGGCAGGAGGATCATGAGTTTGAGGCCAGCCTGAACCACATAGCAAGACTCTGTCTCAAAAGAACAAAAAAGATAAAAAGATTATTAAATGCCTTCTGGAAAGCTACTAACGCTTGTCAATTCTTGGGGAAAAAATGTAAGAATGTATTCTTGGCACTCTAGTAGATCCTTCGGCTCTGCTTTTGAAAACTACTGTTTAGAGTGTTCTTTACTTCTCATATTGCTAACAAAATCCAATGTTTTCTTTGTGTTTTAAATTTTTACTATAAAACCTCAGTTATCTGAAATATCCAAGGAGCATACTGAATTGCGTTATCTGTCTGGCTTTGTTAAATAGCTGAGGAGGTACCCATTAAAGTACCAAGACAAACAAATTCACACGTTCTGGATATAAACATAAAATATATAGTCTATCTAAATGTGATTTCTCCATTGTCTGAATCAGAATGTCCCACATGTAACTGAATCTTTCATCCTTATGAACACTAACAGGTTTGTTGTAATACCATGACGCCCTCAGAACCTACTGGTGAGCTGGGAAGTTTCTGCTGCCAGTTGCTGTGTGTGAATATCCTGCTCACACTAGAAGTTTCCCATTACCTCCCTTATTCTTGGTCTGTTAGCAGTCACTTCTGGTAGCAAACATCATGCCTATTAAAGTGCTGCTTGTAATCTGCTATAGATCTGAAAACCCTAAAACTAAGCTTGGTGTTGTTGTTCTTAGATGCCATCAAGTCAGTGTCCGACTTGTAATGACCCTCTGTACAATAGGGGAAACACTATTGTCAGTGCTTCTCTGCTGTTCATAGGGTTTTCAATGGCAGATTGATTTTTTGGGAGTGGGTTACCAGGTCCTTCTCCCAAGCTTGTAGGGTATAAAAATAAGTGAATAGTGGTGAGTAAGGATATGACTTAATGGAAGAGTGCTTGCCTAATATGCACGAGGTCTTGGGTTCAATCCTTGGTACTGCAAAACAGTGAACAGTGTTAACTGTCAGGGGGAAAGAAGAAGGGGTGGACATTTCTTCTAGGGAGAACGTCACCATTAGAACTTAAACTCCAATTTGCTTCACTAGTAACTCTCCTTGCTTGTGTCATGACCAGGAATACAGTTGCTTAATTCATGACTGGGAATGTAGTTCCAGTTATAAAAATGAATTAAGATGGATTTTCACTGAGCCCCTCATGTAAGACACAGATGATGGTACATAATTTAAATTTTATCCTAATTATACTGAATCAGGATTGGGTTTAAGCTCAGTTGGTAGAGTGTTGTGCCACACTCTGAGGATCTGGGTTCGATCACCAGCACCACAAAAAATGGGAAAAGGATGTGGCAATCCACTCTCAAAACAATACCAAAACAATCAGCCACTGGAAACCCTATAAGGGTTCGCTATGAGTTGGAGATGACTCAACAGTACCTAACAAGAACAACAATATTGCATCTTCTTATACTAATTCACTTTAGCACCCAAGTAATACTGAACATGAGAGAATCACTTAGAAGACTTTTTGCGGGGGCTGCAGGGTATTTGGGGTTGAACCCAGGTCCTTGCACATACTTTGCAAGTGCTCTACCACTGGGTTGCATCCCCAATCCAATTTTTTTTTTTAATTTTTAATTTTGAGTCAGGGTCTTGCTAAATTACGCAGGCTGCCTGTGGACTCAAGATCCTCCTGAGCCACTGGGATTACAGAATTGCACCACCTCATCCAGCTAATCAGAAGATTTCTACAAGTAAAATTCACTTAATATAAACTATTTTAAAATTAACCATTTTAAAGTGAGTAATCCATTGCCATGTGGTAAATTCACAATGTTGTATAACCAGTACATCTATCAAGTTCCAAAATATTTTCATCATGCTAAAAAGAAACTCTGTCCTGATTAAATAGTTACTCTCTTATCTGCCTTCCCTCAAGCCCCTGACAACTACCATCTGTCTCTGGGTTTATATATTCTAGATATTTCACATAAGAGGAATCATGCAATATGTAATCTTTTACATATGGCTTTTTTCACTTAATGTTCCACTTAGTGTTCTTGAGGTTCATCTCCCTGGAAGCATGTATTGTTTCATGGCTGAATAATATTCCATTATATGGATATATCACATTTGTTTTTCCATTCATCTGTTGATGGACAGTTGAATTGTTTCCACTAAATTTTATTTTTCACCAACTATTCCTCTGGGGGTTATGATCTCTTACAAAAAGTATATGTAGAGAAATTCTCCAGTATCTTCATCTTTAAAAAAAGCACACACTAAATGAAAGATAGGAATTGTGAAAGCTTATGGGATGGGCGGTATAATTCAGTGGAAAAGTAAATGCTAAGCATGCCCTAGACCCTGGGTTCAATGTCTACCACTCTCTTGCCAAAAGTGATATTTTGCTGTTTTTCTGGGAGTGAAGCTTAGGGGTAGAGTGCTTACCTTGCATTCACAAGGACTTGGGTTCAATTCCAAGCACCAAAAAAAAAAAAAAAAAGGAAAAACCCCCAAAACCTAAAAAACCCCAAACAGCCCAAAAAAGGAATTGTGAAAGTTTAAAGCCTAGAAGAGTACTGTTACCCATTTTACTGCGTGTTTTAGAATCAAATAAAGAAGAACTTCCTAGCAAACTTTTACAATACATTATTTATAGCTACTATTCTATTAAAATGTGAGAGAGAAGACATATACACATACAAAATCAATGGACCAGTAATAATAAGTTATAATACATTTTCCATATAGGTGAGGCTTAGGACCTGAAACAAAAAAATGCCACGAGCTGATATAATTACTAGAGAATCATTATATTTACCTGCAATGGGTGGGCCCACAGTCATGGGTATAGACATGAATCCAAGTAGAAATCCAATTGCTTGGGAGACATCCTGAGCACCAACTAATTCAAAGGCAATGGGGGCCATGATAGAAATAAAGCATCCATCAAAGAGACCCATGATGAGACAGACAGCGATGAGGGCCCCAAAGACGCTGCACAGGGGAATCATCATGGACATCAGACCAATGAAGAAAAAGGAGAGTACCTAGGACAAATGACCACAGGTCAACTGTGATTTCAGGAAAAGTGACTTATAAGTATGACTGCCTCTCCTCTTCCCTTTGATCTTATATAATCAACTCCCCTGAGATCCTCTCACACTTTTTAATATTTCCATTAGGGGGCAAGGAGAAATAACTATTTTATATACTTACTTTCTTTCCCAGCCTGTAAACTCCCTGAAGTCAGAATTTCCAAAAATATTCATCTTTGATATTAGATATTATGAGGTTTAAGGATCTTGTACCTGCCCAGTGCTCATAAGCTCAAACTTATTCATCAAACACTTGCTGTTTTTTAACCTTTGAAACTATTACAATTTATAGGGAAGTATTACAGATATGTTTGAGTACCCAGAGTTAAGGTTCAGAGTATTTATTTTGAGCCATTGAACACTCTCATCTTAGAACAGTTAATAGAATCAAATGCCTGATTTTGCCTGCCATTTGGTATACATTGTCCTATGTCCAAGAAATTTCAACAATGAAAGACCAGGTTCTTCCTTACGGGTTATGAAGAGATGGACATTTAAATTAGTACAAATGAAATGTTCTACATGCTGCCATAATTGTATATTTAAAGTATTTTGTTGTTGTTGTTAGGTGCCATTGAGTCAGCGTCAAACTCATAGTGACCTTACGTACAACAGGCAAAACAGTATTGTTAGTGCATCTCTGCTATTCATAGGATTTTCAATGGCTGATTGTATTTTTGGGGGAGTGAGTTTCCGAGTGCTTCTCCCAAGCCTACAGCAGGTGGTCTCCCATCCAAGTACTAACCAGGCCTGACCATGCTTAGCTTCTGAGGTCTGAGAAGATTGGATGCCACAGTGGGAATGGCTGCAGGCTATTTAAAGAACAGTGCATACCAAATAAGGAGAGAATAGACAATTCAATACTTCTTAATGCACAGAATTAAAACTGGACAATTTGCTAGGCATGGTGGCATACTCCTATAAACCCAGCACTCAGGAGACAGAGGCAGGCTGTGTAATTGAGCAAGACCTAATCCCACCACTCTGGTCCCAACACCCCGTCTCAAAATAAAAAATAAAAAAGGGGGATGGTCCACGGATACCATAGTAAGAAAACATGATCTTGAAATATGTGTTGCATTCACAGATTTTAGAAGCTGAGCACATTTTTCTTCATTACCTAAATGTAGCTTTATAGTAAAATCATAATTAGTTTAAGAATTTGAGTTGATTATTTGTAATATAAGCCTGACATTTCACATGAGCTTTTGTCTTTGTTTTTTTTGTTTTGTTTTGTTTTTATGTGGTACTGGGGTTTGAACCCAGGGCCTCGCACTTGCATGCTCTGCAAGTGCTGGACAACTGAGCTGTACCCCCAGCCCTTTTTTTTTTTTTTTACTTTTTGAGACAGGGTCTCACTAAATTACGCAGACTGCTTCTGGTCTCGAACTTGCTATCCTCCTGCCTCCGCCTCCCAAGCAGCTGGGATTACAGGTGTGCACCACCATGCCCTGCTTGTCTTTGTTTTTGTTTGTTGTTATTTATTTGTTTGAGACAGGGTCTGGTTATGTAGCCCAAGGTAGATTCAAACTCATGATCTTCCTGCCTCAGCCTCCAGAGTGGTGGGATTAGAGGCATGTGGCACCACACCTAGCTTCCCATTAACATTTTAAGAAAACAAAATCACTCCACTCTCCCAATTTTTATTTTCTAATGAAATATCTTTTCCTCCAACACAACTTCCATGAAAGCAACTATTGGTCTTGTAGCCTGACAGGCTGGAAAAAAATCAGGGCTCAGAGGGAAACCAGGTTCTAACTCTCTATGACCTTGAGCAGCAAAATGATGTCCTGGTGCATCTCTCTATTGAGATTAAAAAAAAAAAGACTCTAAATATAAATCGGGCTGGGATTTAGCTCAGTTGGTAGAGCACTGCGCTGCAGTCTCTGAGGTCCTGAGTTCGATTCCCAGCACCACAAAATGGGAGAAGGACCTGGCAATCCACTCCCAAGGCAATCCCGAAACAGTCAGCCATTGAAAACCCTATGAGGGTCACTATGAGTCAGATACCGACTTGAGGGCACCTAACAACAACAAATATAAATCAGAATGTAGAAAGGAGTTTGAAATTAATAAGTAAAGATTTAAGGAATTATTTTTATTGAAAAAGTAACCAAACTCTAATGTTCTTAATTATAAAATCATTTTATTTTACCTATAAACATGAAAGGAGATAAACATAGCAAATCTTAGAAAGATACTTATTAACATATTAAACTCCAGAGAAACTAGAATAAAACTTAAGGACATCAGAGACTCAGATTCAATGGTTTTTGTTGTTGTTGTTGTTGTTCTGTTAAGACAGTGTCTTGCTACACTGACTCAAACTCATGATCCTCCTGTCTCAGCCTCCCAAGTACTGGGATTACAGATGTGTACCAAAATGCCCGCCTCAGATTCAATTAATATAATTGGTATAACCACAGACCAAAACATTTCCAGCCACCTCACTATAATTATACTAAGTTTACTATCAGGAATACATACACACACACACACATACTCTCTCTCTCTCTCTCTCTCTCTCTCTTTCTCTCTCTCTCTCTCTTTTAATGTGCTTCATATTCTTTTCTTAGTTTGTTCAGTACAAATTTCTTTCAAGATAAGAAAACCAGTTCTGTGGAATTTTATACTTAGTCACATTGACTGCCTACTTCTGGGCTTGGCACAAACTCAACTTTGCTTAATAACAAATATTTTCA
>VMDO01008032.1:62202-87095 GCA_007922755.1 Pedetes capensis | reverse complement strand
GACTTCTGCCTTTATAAGAACAGGAAAAGAAAACCAGGAGGGTTCATGCACAGAGAAACCACAGGTGAAGATACAGTAATAAGATGGCCAGCTGCAAACTAATAAGAGAGTCCTTGGGAGAAATCTAACTTACTGATTCTTGATCTTAGACTTATAGTCCCCAAAAGAGTAATAAAATAAATATTGTCTAGGTCACCCAGTAGGGCATTTTGTTATGGCAGCCCTAGGAGACTAATACAAAGAGGGACAATCTCATCATTTCTCAACTATATTATAAACTTGAGCTTGACAGTAGGACAGTATTAAAACAAATTATAACATTTCAAGGAGTGTGTTTTGGTAGATTACTTATGAATAATGCACAGCCTTTTCATACATGGCAATACAAATATCCAAAAGATAACCTTGACACCAAGACTGAAATTAAAAGTACTGGAAATTGTTTTCTGTCTCACTTTGTGTCTGGCATAACTAAGTTTGGAATGCTAGCTTCTCATTATATTTAGGCACCAAACATATTATACTTTAGTCTGAGCTTCCCAAAAATGATCCTCAAGTCTCTCGGTAATATCCAGGAACTTACTTGTATTTATTTGAACAAAATTGTGCTCACGTTAAGTAATATAATATTAACTGGACTTGATTTTTGCTGAAGTTTTGGCTTCCTCTCACTGAATATGACTATGATTATTTTAACATTGATGCTTTGGTACTTCTTTAATTGTCTCATTTTATAGCCAATGGTTGTAATGTGTAAAGATCATTTCTTTTAAAGAAAAAAACAGCACTATTAAGACAATAAAAGTCTTTCTTTGGATCAAATCGTGTCTTACATAAATAGAAGCAGTACTTTTCTTAATTATCCAATAAATAAGATTTATGATGGAATTTTAGTATATATAACTTCTTTTGGTTTAGTCATTTTATAACCAATATTTGCAATTAGATTTTTAAAAAACACTTTAAATAAATTAATACAGTCTCATGAAATCTATTATCTCTCTCCGTGTACAGGACAGAGTTAGCTTTATCACTGAGGAAATAATGGAAAATATTCACAAATTTTATTAAGTTCAATGTGTTTCTAATTTGACTATTTTAAAACTGTGGCTGGAATGAGATTGTTGTGAAACAAAATCTCTCAAAAGAGATTAAAAGCGTGCCTTTAATTATTAGTTTCTATAAACAAATACCCTCATTAGCACTTTTAGTGAGTTGAATGTAAAAGTACTTCTTAAGAATGCTCAGTAGCTAGTAGGCTGATGATAAAGAAAAGCAGATTAATACAACCAAAGTCAGTATAGGCAGTGGACTAAATCTCAAAAAAGTGTGAAACTGGAGCATTTGGACTCCCTTTTCCCTTCATGCTCTTTATTCCTTCTTTATTCCTCTTCAGTCCTCTTCCATCCACAAAGAATTGGTTCTTGTTGACATATCTTATTTGCAGAGTGTGTTTCCATGCTGGAATGCCCACCTGGAACAAGACTGAGATATATTCTGGACATTTCCTAAATGATATTTCCCATCAAAAATCACTTCTGTATATTGTCAGGCTCTTCTCTCTGCATGATGATGTTCATCTGTTAATGCATTAGTGAAAACTGGTTCAAGTATTTGACATTATAATATATGAAATAAGACATCTCCTAAGCATTGAATTTAATTCCTCACTAGAAAAAGACTTATAAAGAATAATCCAATTTTTCATTAGCATTGTATATAATAAAGAGGGTTTTCCACATCTTAGAAATTTTTTAAGACTGCCTTTCCCATTTAACCATAATAAGAAGGCCGTTTGAATACTCAACCTAGTACTTTTGTTATCTGCCAGTGTTTCACCTGATAATTAACTGATTATGAAAGAGGAGCCATGTAAGATATGCTAAATCTTACTATAAGATCCAGAGACTTTCAACATTCTTTTAATCCTAAAGCAGGGAAAAATTTAAGTATTTGTAGTATTAGTCTGGCTTGGTCCCATCCTGGTACTGTGCTAGCAGAAAATCACAAAGACTCAGTATGGAAGCAAAATAAAAGCTATTTCTTGTTCTCTCAACATGTCAAGAATGGGGTGAATGACTTTTGGCTCTACATAATCACTCAGTGACACAGGCTGATGGATGATCCACAATCTTTTAGCTACATCCAGTGGAGCGTGTGGTCTTCTTGGTTGCAGCAGGAGAAGACAGACTGAAATTATACATGGGATTTATACCGCCTCAGCCAGGAAGTTACATACATCACCTTTCTCCACTACCTGTTTGCCAGAACTAATTACATGCCTGTGTCTAATTGTAGACAGATGGGAACATGAAATTCAGCCATGTGTCTAGACGGGTAGAAGAACTGGACATGAGTAAACATGAGAACTTTCTGTCAAAAATTCATCCTATCAGCCTCCCTAGTAATTAGTAATTTAAAACTACGTCTATGAAATTTATAGTACCTAAGGAAAAATGTTACACAGGTGTGCTCACTTTCAAAAACAATCCAACCCAATAATATATATCCAATTTGGTGTTGTACTCCTGCAAGGATATATATGTGTGCTACAGGCAGGGTACTGTTTGGAAAATTCCCTGTGAATTTTGTTTTTCAGATTCAGTGAAATGCATGTCCTCATATGATTTTAACTTTATAACTTGTTGAAGAAACATGAGATTACTTCCTGAAGATTTTCTTTTTTGTCTTCAAAAAATACATAAAAAATTAATGTACTCTCTAAAGAGAATTCAAACAAGCAAATTTCCAGGAATATGTTAACTACTTGATCCTGGGAAGTTCCTAGTTCCTAGTTCCTAGTTCCTAGTTCCTAGAATGGCTACCTAAAGGGATCATGCACTTGAAAGTACAATGTTAGTTCCAATTTTTTAATTTAGAACTTGCATAACTTACTTAAATTCACAACTGCAGTTATTTACAAAGTTATTTCAGGAGAATATTTAGAAAATTAGTAAATTTAAATCCCCCATGGAACTCATCTGTGAATGTAGACTGATAATAAGCCAAGGAGATTCGTACTGTCTATCCTTTTATTCTGTGTGGGCAGCAGTTTTTCATTCCTCTAACATTTGTAATAAAAACAAAGCTACAAGAAAAGCCAGGAATGAAATATGGGAACTTGAAAAGGCATAATCCTCATCACAGAAAAATGAGTGAGAGAAAAAACAAAATGTGATGATTAACTACTTCATGTCATCACAAACTGAGCTTTTGCAATACACAAATGCCAGCTAAAGACAAGATATGGATATTTAAGAGATGATAGACTATATTCTCAGCTCATATTATTCACAGGCAATTTGTAATTCCTGAAAGTTCTTATATTATTTTTACTTTAGAGTTTCTATACCCATAAGGAATTTTCAAGACAAGCTATGCAAGACCAATACTATACTTCTACCCCATTTACATTTTATTCTTCAGGGACATGGTCCCCAATTTTATTTACTATAACAAACAACAAAACAATGCAATTGCAACCAAGACCTTGCATAATCTATCATCTCATCAAGTGGTGATGCTATAATACAATCCAATCATTCTCATTTTCTTAAATAAATGTTATTATTGAAGGACTGGATAACCTTTCCAGAGGAGTAAACTGTTTTAGGAAATTTATATAAAAAAAACTTCAAGGATGAAAACTAACCATGGTGATATGTTACTCTGGATATCTGTGCCAACTACACTTATGATTTCTCAATTAAAATAATATTAATTCAAAAATAGTAAAATCTGAAAAAAGAAAGAAAGCTATGTTAATGACCTCCCAGAATCTCAGAACATCTTTACCTGGGCCAGTGTCAAATCCTAAGGTAGCCATCTTTGGAAAAAACATCCTAATGCTATTAATACAGGCATGTATAACAAGAAAGAACTTTCTAGGTCATGACTAAGAAACTTCTAGGTACAAACATCTTTGAGACCATGGTAATAATTGTCACTGGGATTTTCCTGATAGGGATTTTAAAAATGTTTTTAATATGATTATTTGAAGATATGCCATCAATTCAATGATCTTGTAGGATATTAGATTGGTGTCAGTGGGGATTCTCTAGTGAAAATATTGTGTCCTATTATAAATCCCTGGAACCCTGAGTCACATTGCTAAAAGGTATTTAGCTACTTAAGACAGATTAATGCTATACTTGAGCTGACTATACTAACTAAAAGTCCTTCAATATCTTTCTTATAAAGGATTTTCATAATTCCTTTTTTCTTGCTTATTTTTATCCAAACTAACCTTGCTAGACTGCTTCTGTGTTGCTAAAGCCTACAAGAGTTTATAGTTCTTCTTTAGGTATGTGATGGTTCATTTTCTGTGTCAACATGGCTAAGCTATAAGCTCCAGTTATTCAATCAAACACTAAGTTAGGTGATGCTGTAACAGTAGTTTGTAGATGCAATTAAAGGAAAATAAATTGGCTTTAATAAGAGATTATTCTAGATAATCTGGGTAAATTAGATTCAATCAGTTGTAAAGTTTCAACAATGGAGCTGAGGCTTCAGAGAAAAGAAAAATTTCAACTTGTGGACAGCAGCTTCTCCTGGTCTAAAGATTTCAGCCTGAACTTCATAATAATCTGGCTATAAATTTTGAACTTAGCCCCATAATAAGTGTCATAATATACATCTACTCATTCTGCTTCTGTCATTGAATCATCACTGATACAAAATGCAACAGACACATGAAATCTTGAATCAATACTTGGTCTTAGATTCCTCAAGAAAAAAAAGTCATTCTGCAAATGTGGAGGCATTGCATTAGTAGAAGTTAGTGCTTGTAATATTTCACAAAACTGTATTTATACAATGATTAGCAACTCAGAGAAATCAAGCAGTAACTTGCTTACTCTAGTTCTGTAGTGTTGGCTACAAACAATAGAACAATAATCTTTTTTAACTAACCTTTTTCAACTCGATGGCAAAATGAACAGCAGGCATTCTTATCTCAGCAAACATTTTTAAACCTAAAAAGTAGTGTTATTTTAGGTGTAACATACTTTTCCTTTCAAGGCGTTAGAAATACAGATTATGCACTTGTTCCCAAGAGGAAAGAAGCTTGGCAGCTTAATGGCAAAGTCAGAACACATATTTTATCAGATTTAGATTTCTGAACTGTACCTTAAAAACAAAAAACCATGAGGATTTTTAGATAACAATAGAATAGCATAACATAAAAGTTTAGATTTTAGAATGGCCTGAAACATGCATCTGACCACCTTAAAATGTCTTTATGCACTTGATCACTTACCAAAATGCTGAGTTGTATAGAAACAACATTAAGCCCTCAGCTTTTCTAATGGGGAAATGTGAAGAATATGGCTATCTCACCATAATGTTTCATTTCGAGGCTGTTATCCCTTATCAAGTTTGAATTTTCTTGATATTACAATTTTTTCAAGAGGTAAATGATTTCTCCAAATGAATAAGTATGCTTATTTTTATAAGACAATAGTAACTATTTGTTTATCATTACTTTGACCTTTGGTTATCAGGATTCAGAAGAAAAATTAGTCTCTCTCTCTCTCTCTCTCTCTCTCTCTCTCTCTCTCTCTCTCTCTCTCTGTGTGTGTGTGTGTGTGTGTGTGTGTTTGTGTGTATACATACATACATATATGCTCAGTTTATTTATTTATTTATTTATTTATTTATTTATTTATATGTTGTTACAGACCTTCCTATGGTTGTATTCTATTTTTATCTAAATGATCAGAAAAATAGTCTGTGTCAAGTATTTGAGCTCAAATTTTCTGTTAGAGGAATCATTCCCAGAAGGAGGCCGGAGACACAGAAGTTGATAAACATGAAGCAACATCAACATTGTCACTATGGTAGACAATGGACCTCAACTTGGTCAGATCTTTATCAGAAGCAGACAACATGCTTCCCCAAGTTGCCCTTGAAGGACAAAATTGGTGATTTTATCCACTGAAACTAATTCTCATCTAAAGAAGTCTAATGGCTTAGATTATTCCCTGGCTCATGTCACACACAGATGGATATTCCTAAATTTCTCTTTCTGTGGACTAGGCTGTAGATAAGACCTTAGGAAGGAAAGATCTGATATCAGATGCTAAGGATGCCAGGCAAGTCTGAGCTCTTAAGGAATCCCCACTGCTACTGTGGCTGAATTCAGAAGAACCGAGGAGACCAATGCAGAGAACCAAAGGCTCTGCTCAGTCATGCCTTGCCTTTGGTGCAACACTACTCAAAGTCCTTTGGAAAATAGTTGTGGGAAATACAAAGCAAGGACACACACGATCATCACTTTCAGGTATACTTTGAAAGCTTACCCTTCTTTGGGGAGTAATTGATTGACTTTGTGATTACAAGTTTTTAAAATAAGAAGGAAAGAGTTGTATGAGAAGATATTTCAAAAAACCAAAGTAAATGTGTGGAAAAGTATCTGAACATATACTTTCAGTAGTTGCATTAGAATGAAATTATGGAGATCTGGTATTTTGTGCAAAGCCTTTACCTAAGTTAAAAACATTGCTCCTTATTTCAGCCATCTACCCATATACATGCATTGTGTGACCACACACCCTTGCCTTCCTGTCCCCAAACTCATTTGAATTGTCTGTGCTCCTAGGAAAACCAAACACACCCTTGTGGTCTATCCCTTTCCACCTATTCAAAGATGTGGTTCAAAAGATTTTCCTTCTCTTTCTTAAATCATCAATTTTTAATAAAGATAGTATTGTTATTGCTACTCAAAATAAGTAAGATTTTCCCATTACTGAGAAAATGCAAATGCAAAGCCTTGGGTTGCTTTTCCTCCTGCACTCACTGCTATTTTATCCTTTTTTTTTTTTTTTTGTAAATCTATCCTGCCAATTATACTATCAACCTGACTATACAGAACTAACCTCCAGTCTCCATGTCCCTAAGTCAATGGTGAGTTCTTGGACTTCATCTCATGATGGTTATCATCACCGTTGGTCATGGCTCATCACTTCTTCTTGTCCAGTTCCCAGGACAAGCAGCCTCTATTAGCTTTCCTCCTGTGGCACTGGTTATTTTTTTTTCAAGGCCTGCTCACATACTTTTAAGTACAGAGAAGGCCAAATATAAACAATAACACCAACTTAAGAAAAGTTAGAGAAGTCAACAGAGGGAGAAATTAGGATCTGGAATGGTTTACAGTGATATGTACATTCTGGACCTCTTTGATGTATACAACATATTTAACTTCCAGCCTTCATCAGATGCAGGTGAAATGTAATACTGTTTTTCTTAAATGTCCAAGGGATAAAATAAGGTCTGCAGGTTAAAATAATAGTAATAATAATTAAGATGCAAATTTATTAAGACATGTAAATAGAAGAAATTCAATTTGTTAATTAAATACAGGTCATTTTATAACCAATATGTATTTATAGGAAGTCAACAACAATTCATAAAACACTGCTTCTGGCATTCATCTGCATTTCTGCTTATTTTATAAATTTTCAATATGAATCTCTTAGAAGTCCAAGAAATGATGAACATACTCTGTATAATCACTGACAAAGGTGAATATGCTTTCCAGAAGAGGAAACAGTAAAAGAAGAAGGCAATCCCATCAATATGGAGGTTGTCTCTTGTTGTTAGGTGCCATCAAGTCAGGTCTGACCCCTAGCAACCCTATGTACAACAGAAAAAAATGCTCCCCAGCGCTGTGCCATGCCCAGAACTACGTCAGTGCTTTTCTGCTATTCGTAGGGTTTTCAATGGCTGATTGTTTCAGAATTGCTTCAGAAGTGGGCTGCCACATCCTTTTCCTTTTTTTGCAGAGCTGGGGATCAAACCCAGGGCTTCAGAGAGCACAGAGAAGCACTCTACCAAATGAGCTAAACCCCAGTAGAGATAATTTAACTAGTGGTTTCAAAAACTCATAATCTGTGGTCATCCATCAGTACAAGTGTGGAAAGATAAGAATAAGACTTTGAAGAATATAATGAATTGGTCAAAAGTACAGAAGAAGTAGACAAATATCTAACTGTTTATCTATTCAAATAGGTTTTCTTTTTTAAGGATAGTATTGGAGACTTCAATGAGAAGATGAAAGTGCTCATAGCAAACAATATGTAGCATATTGACAAGCTGTGTGGTAATGTGAGAGAACAAAAAAATTGAGCGATGCTTCAGGGAAGAAAGGTTGAACGGAACTTCCCATAAACAAGATATGTTTGCCATAAGGTATTGTTAGCTGTTTCCATAAAAAGTGGCAATACCACATGTGATTCCAGCAGGCATGTTTCCACTAAACACATTCTCAACCCGTGAGTTATAAAAATTAATTGCTAGGCTAGTACCATATTGTCAGGACATCTGCTAAAAGACTTCCCTCAAGAAGATTCCAGGAAATACAATTAAATGAAGTATATGGAATGTTGGAGCCATTTTTTGGCTTCTGAGTATAACTAAATTTCAATATCTGCTGAACTACCACAAAACATTGCCAAACAGATTCACATTCACCCACCGACCAGCATCACAAAATACTCAGATTCAAAGCTAAGTGTTTTGGGGAAAGATTTTGCCCAGATTAAGAAAATCTCTCCACAGGGCCCAGAAAATAGCAGGAAGTATTTCACTTGTTTCAGTGAAGGCAGCTGCAAAAAGCCCCTCAGCTCTTTCTATTGCTGTCCCGTTAGCTCACTCTGAGCCAGGCTGCTTCCCAGGGGCAAAGATCTTATTGACATGGAATAATCAGACACATTCTGGAGAAATACAATTCCCAGAAAATGGTTTTCTTTTATTATTTCATCACAATATTTAAGATTACAGCAAACCGAGCATACCATTGGTACTAAGGAAAGTGTATTTTCACTCTTTTGTGACTACTGAAAACACAGCATGTCATCCCAATGACTTCAAACAAGAAAACACAGTACATATAGGGAAAATCTGGCAAAATTACCATGGGAATTCATTTCATAATTCATTTTTCTAGAGATCTGCCTAGCTCCTCTGACCTTCAGTTCTTGACCAGAACAATTTGCTGTCGAAGCAGAAATATGATTGTGCTTTTTAATCCAGTATCATTCAAAGTGGTTGACCTAAGAAACTCTAAACAAATTTAAATACATTTTACATAAGCATTTGTATGTAAACATTTTCTTATAAACTTGTGCATATATCATAGTAAAAGGAGAACTGCAGTGTTTCTAGCACAGGATGGGGGACCCAGGAAGGAAGTTTATCAGTCAATCAGCCTATTATACCATCCAGGGAGAGGATGTTATGATTGGTTACATAAAAGATATAGATAGATTTTTCATCAAGGACATATCTTAGCTCAATGTATTGGTTGTGTTTCTTATGACTGTGTTAGTGGATAAAGATAGGGTTTGAAGGCTCTCATTGACACAGTGGGATACACATCATGTTTTTATCACTCTGCCTAACCAACACCAGACCTGAGTAATGAGATTTTTTTGTTATTGCTGTTGTTACTTCCACTTTTCTTTCTGATCATTCTGTTTTTTGGCCCCTCAGTTCCAATATCATCATGTATTATATTAAATATTGAAAGAGATAAAGAAACAAGTGCAAGTACTGGAGAATGAGACATTTGATCTCTTTATGCCTCTCAGGGTTTTCTCCCCAATCACTAATACCACAGAGTGGCCTTCCTGAACCCTTAATAGATGGCAGAAATCTCTCCTTGAGAGAAAGGTGAGAAGGACATGATGTGCAGCAACCCTGTCAAACTTAATGTCATAAAGGTTACACAATGTAGGAGGAAGAGGAGACCTCCAGGATAACAAATTACATAAAATCCTTATTTTACACATTAAAATAATGGGAGATTGGAGGGTTATCGTAACATTCAAACAGGTAGCTAATAATGTAGTGAGATTTAGCCCAGGATGTTGACAGATTTTCCCTGAAGTAGCTTGTAAAAATTTGCTAAGAACACTTCAAACTTGTTACCTAAAATTTTTCCACCAGACTTTATGGCAATGAAAATTAAAATATATTCTCCCACTGTGTCCACACAGTGATTTCTGAATCAGATCTTGCTAAGAGTGAATCTTAGCAGGTTTCTGAATCATGGCAGACCCTCTTACTTCTCCAAGAGAAATTGAGGAGATATTCTCTCCAACCTGATATGATCCTTCTCTCCAGCCAAACCGGATTTGAAATTAGCTACATGAAAGTGTAGACCATGATAGATACTTTAATATACTGAATATAACACTGTGGCTTCTTGAAAAAAGTATGTCTCAAAGTTTAAACCACACTCATTAAACAAAATTGATATTATGTGCTTACAATGCATTATATACCAAAGAGGAATATTACAAACTTTATCATCATTGTCTGCAATAGTTCATGCATTCCTCTGACATTTTGAAAATTCATAGCAGTACTCATAATTAGTGTAAGACATTTGTTTATCTGTAGGTGAGATTTTATGTATTCGAATGTCAAAGTATCAATAAAGAAACATTCAACTACTAATGAATTCTCCTTACCTATGCTGAGAGCTGTGGTGAAATTAGACCCTTTTTAGCTTCATGAACATGTAGCCATTTTTATTTTGAAGCAAATTCTCAAAGTCTCTTTCCATAACCACTCTTCTCTCAGGTGAACACCTTTTCCCAACAGCTGAAGAGGAACTGGAGATGGTTTACTAAAGGTATCTTGGGCTTGGGGTACAGTTTTGCAAAATTTCTAATGTGTATTACCTTTAATTTCTTTGTTTAGTATTGAATTAACACTGGCTTCAAAATTATTCAAACATTTATTAGGAACAATGAAACAACCTTATTTTGGTTTTTATTCTTAACACAGATTTTATAGGTATATGAATTCTGGCTAACAGAGTTATACCAACTATAGAAAACACTGTTATAATTTTGTATTACCAGAATATTCAAAATAAAGCCTATAACATAGTTTAATATAGGAAATAAAATAATTTTACTACACTATAAAATGCTATTTTAGTTATGAAATTATGAATATTTTCAGAGGTAAAGAATATGAGCATCTATGGATAATATAGCTGTTTTAAGAGCTATACCACCACAACTGACCCATTATTAGTTTAGAGTTTGAAAATTTTTGGTAAATTTACACATTCATGTAGCCATAATTTCAATTTACTTTAAAAATATTTACATAACTCCCCACAAAAATTCACATACCCATTTTCAGCCAATTCTTCCTTCTCTCCCAGTCCTAGGACACGTCAATCTGCATTCTGTCTCTGTAATTGTATTCTAGAAATTTTATGTAAGTGAAATAATAACTTTTGGTTTTTATATCCATGCATAGTTGTCTTGAGGTTCATCTACATTGGTACCATGTGTCATGGCTTGTTTCTTCCATATCCTCAACAGCCCTAGGTATCTTTAGTCTCCCAGTCTTCTCTTCTTTAGTTTAGCTGGGTATGCAAAGGTATTTCATGTGGCTTCAATATTCATTTCCCTGACTACTAATTGTCTTAATAATCTATTTCTGTGGTCATTGACCATTAGTGTAGTTTCTTATTGCAATTTTATATTTTGATGGTTTTTAAAATTTAATTACTTATTTCTTATTGTTAGGTTGCAAGGCATTTTTATTATTCTGTTGTTGTTGTTGTTAGGTGCTGTCAAGTCAGTATCCGACTCATAGCAACCCTCATAGGTCCATTCCAATGGCTGACTGTTTCAGGATTGCCTTGGGAGTGGGTTGCCAGGTCCTTCTCCCATCTTTGCGGTACTGGGAATTGAACTCGGGACCTCAGAGACTGCAGGGCAGCACTCCACCAACAGAGCTAAATCCCAGCCTTTTATTATTCTAGATGTAAGTAATTTAAAAGATATATGATTTTCAAATATTTTATCCCAATTTGTCTTATTTTTTCATTTTTAATGCTTTCTTTGAAGAAGAAATTTCTTTTAAAAGTATAGTCCTATTTAGTCCTCAAAACAACATTATAAGTTATTTTATTAGCCTTATTTTATAGATATGGGAGAAGGACATGGCAATCCACTCCCCAGGCAATCCCAAAGCAACCAGCCATTGAAAACCCTACGAGGGTCACTGTGAGTAGGACATGACTTGATGGCACCTAACAACACCATTTTATAGATGAACTGCAGAAAAGTTAACTAATTTGCTCAAGTTCACACAGCTCATAAATGAAGTTACAATCCTGTCCCAGGAAGACATATTCTAGTGTTCATTATCTTACCCAAAATGAGTGGAACGTGATATTACTGTGAATATTCTCAACTTTCTTTCTCTCTTCCTTCTTCTTAAAAATCATAAGAAGATCTCTCAACTGGCTTTACCACCCACCTAGTCACACTTCAGAATTTCATCTTCTTTGGCAGAATTTGAAAACTAACTATTCTATCATAAAAAGAAGAACAAAAAGATGAGGTAACATGATAAATAATTTTAAGAGGTCTTTGATAGAATGAAGAGATGTAAACTATAAATACATGGGGTTCAATAAGGAGCTAAAACTAAAACTAGAGGCACAGAAAATCAATTTAATGAAATAATAACTGAAAACTTGCCAAACTTAGTGAAGAAGAAATACCCAAATTGCAGAGGCATACACAACTCCAACTAGAATAGACAGAACAGATCATCTCCAGGTCACATCAGAGTTGGAATGCTAAATCTAAAAAGCAAAGAAATAATTTTAAAGGCTTCAAGAGGGAAACATCAACTCATTTCCAAGAGGAAACCCACCAAAATAACAGCTGACTTCTCAACATCAAATCTAAAGGCAAAGAAAGCATAGTCATACATTTTTCAAGTCTTCAAAACAAATAATTGCCAACCAAGAATGCAATAACCTGCAAAGTTATTTTAAAATAGATGGATAGATTAAGTCTTTTCATGATATAAACCCCAATATGTCTGTCAATTTGCCATACTATTGGGGCTTGTGTGTTGCTATGATGCAGAAAGCTAGGCCACCAATATCTCATATAACAGCAGGGTCAACCATGGTTTCAACTGAACTTCCATACTAAGACAGACTAAGGACCAGGACCTGGCAGCACAGCATACTTCTGAAACAAGTAGCCATTGAAAACCCTCTGAATAGCAGAGAAACACTGTCAGATATAGTGCTATAAAATGAAACTCCAGGTTGGAAGATCTTCAAAAGACGACTGGGGAAGAGTTGCCTTCTCAAAGTAAAGTCTACCTTGGATGTGAGGGCGATCTGGCTGCGACATCTGTCACTCTATTGATCGCCAGGGTTGATTCGGCTGATCTGGCTGGCTAGGCGGGTGTCCCCTTCCTCCCTCACCGATCCATGTGCATCCCTCCCGAAGCTGCACGCTTGGTCAAAGAGAACGACCACCCCGATAGATGGAGGACCGTTCTTCGGTCAAGGGTATACAAGTAGCTGCACTCCCCTGCTAGAACCTCCAAACAAGCTCTCAAAGTAAAGTCTACCTTAATGATGGGAATGAAATAAAGGCAAAGGGACTTTCATTTGCTGATGTGGTATGACTTAAAGTGAGGAGAAACAACTTTAAACATTCATTAATAACTGGAATGTGTAATGTATGAATCTGGGCAAACAAGAAACTATCAAAAGGGAAGTTGAGCACATAAACATTTATATTCTATGCATCAGTGAGCTAAAATGGACTGGCATGGGCTATTTTGAAGCAGATAATCATATGGCCTACTATACCAGGGATGACAGATTAAAGAAATATGGGGTTACATTCATCATCAGAAAAGATATCTGAAGATCTGTCCTTAAGTACAATACTGTCAGTGATACAATAACATCATACAAACATAAAGAAGGTCAGTTCATATGACTATTATTCAAATTTAGGCAACCATCACTAAGGCTACAAATGAAGACCAGAATAATTTTTACCAGATTCTGCAGTTTGAAATAGATCAAATATGCAATCAGGATGTATTGATAATTACTGGTGACTGGAATTCAAAAGTTGGGAACAAAGAAGAAGGCTCAATAGTTGGAAAATATGGCCTTGATGACAAAAATAATGCTGGAGATTTCAGGATACAATTTTGTCAGACCAATGATCTTTTCACTGCAAATACATTTTTTACATAAAGGGTGAATATACACATGGAATTCATCAGATGATACAGGGACCAAACTGAATACATTTGTGGAAAGAGATAATGCAAAACTCAATATTGAATATAAGATGAAGACCACATGCTGATTGTGGATCAGATCAGAAGTTGTTCATATGCAGCTTCAACCTGAAAATGAAGAAAATTAGAATAAGTGAACAAAAGCCAAAGTATGGCATTGAATATATCCCACCTGAGTTCAGAGACACCTGAAGAATAGGTTTGATGTGTCAGACACTAATGATAGGTGACCAGACTAGTTATGACATGACATCAAAGACATCTTTCATGAAGAAAGCAAATGGTTATTAAAAAGATAGGAAAAAAAGACCAAATTACATGTCAAAAGAGACTCAGAAACTTGCCCTTGAATGTTGAGCTACTAAAGTAAAAGGAAGACATTATAAAGTTGAGGAGCTAAATAGAATACTTCAAAGGGTAGCTTGAGATGATAAAATCAAGTATTATAGTGACATATAAAGATCTGGAGATAGAAAACCAAAGGTTTTCTGCTTTTCTCAAGCTTAAATAGTTGAATAAAAAATTCAAGCCTCAAGTGGCAATAATGAAGGATTCTACAGGAAAAACATCAAATAATTCAAGAAATGTCAAAGGATGATGGAAGGAATACACAGGATCATCATATCAAAAAGAATTGGTGGATGATCAGCCATTTCAAGAGGTTGCATATGACTAGAAACCAATGGTACTGAAGGAAGAAGTGGAAGCTACCTTGAAGGAATTGGTGAAACACAAGGCACCCAGAATTGGTGGAGTATCAATTACAATGTTTCAACAAACAGATCCAGCACTGGAGGTGCTCACTTGTTCATGCAAAGAGATTTGGAAAATAACTACCTGGCCAAATGATTGGAAGAGATCTAGATTTGTGCCTGTTCTCAAGAAAAGGTATGTAACCAAATGTGGAAATTTTTGGATGATATCATTATTATCACAGACAAGTAAAATTTTGCTAAAGATCATTCAAAAGTGACTGCAAGAGTATATAGATAAGCCAGGTGTGGTGGTGCACACCTGTAATCCCAGAGATTCAGGAGGCAGAGGCAGGAGGATCTCAAGTTTGAGACCACTGGCAGCCTGCTTAATTTAGTGAGACTGTCTCAAAAAGTAAAAAAATGGGTTGGGGGTGCAGCTCAGTGGTCCAGCACTTACAAAGCATGCAAGTGTGAGGCCCAGGGTTCAATAGTCAGTACTGAAAAAAGAAAAAGCAGTATATATATAAGGAATTGCTAGAAAATCCATCCAGATTCGAAAGAGGGTGTAGAATCAGGTATTTTCTTATTGATGTCAGATGGATATTAGCTAAAAGGAGAGAATACCAAAAAGATGTCTATCTATGTTGTATTGACTCTGAAAAGGCATTTGACTGTGTGGATCATAACAAATTATGGATAACATTGTGAAGAAGGGGAATACCAGAACACTTAATTGTACTCATGAGGAATGTGTACATGGACAAGAAGGCAGTCATTTGAACATAAGAAGGAAATACTGCCTGTTTTAAAGTCAAGAAAGTTGTGTATCAGGGCTATATGACTTCACCATACTTCCTGAATCTCTATGCTGAGCAAATAATTCAAGAAGCTGGATGTAATGCAGATGATACAAGTCTGCTTGCTGAAAGTGAAGAGGATTTGAAATATTTACTGATGAAGATCAAAGAACACAGCCTTCTGTATGGATTGCATCTTGACATCAACAAAACAAAAGTCCTTGCAACAGGGTCAGTAAGCAACTTCATGATAAAAGGAGAAAAGATTGAGATTATCCAAGGTTTTGCTTTACTTGGTTATGCAATCAACACCCACAGAAACAGCACCCAAGAAATCAAAAGACTCATTGCAGTGGGAAAAGCTATTGCAAAAGACCTCCTTAAAGTGTTCAGAAGTAAAGATGTCACATAGAAAATGAAGGCTTGCCTGAATCATGTGGTATTTTCAGTCCCATTATATGCTTGTGAAAGCCGGACACTGAAAAAGAGAGATAGGAGAAGAGTTGATGCTTTTGAATTATGGTCCTGGAAATTAATACTAAATATACACAGACTATAAAAGGAAACAACAAATCTGTTCTAGAAGAAGTACAACCAGAGTGTTCCTTGGAAGCTAGGATGATAGACTACATCTTACATACTTTGGACACATTGTCAGGAGGGACCAATCCAGAGTAAGAACATCATGTTTAGGACAATGACAGGACAATGAATAAAAATGAAAACCCTTAACTATATAGTCACAGTGTCTGCAATAATGGGCTTACTCATAAAAAGCATCATGTGCCTGTCAAAGAATTGAGAAGTGTTTTGTTCTTTTGTACATAGGGTCTCTATGAGTCAGACTCAACTGAGGGTACCTGTTGTTGTTGTTGTTAGGTGCTGTTCTAAAAATAACAAATGATATAAACATATTTAAGCAGTTATTGACCACCAAATCAGCATTTCAGAAGATAATTAAATAAATACTACATAGATAAGAAGAAAGACAAATCCAAATGCAAGTCCAAAGGAATAAATAAAATGCAAGAGAAGAATGTATTAACAAAACAAGCTAATTTAGAAGCAAGGGTATCTAACCTCATGAGTCACAGCATGAAGAGGAGACAAAGTCAAGAACAAACAACATTAAATCTATCAGAGAAACAACCAACAAAATCATGCAGAAAACCATACTACTCTCAATAATTACCCCAAAGGTAAATTGTCTTAACTTATCATTTGAAAGGCACCAATTGATCAATTGAGTTAGAAAACAAAAACCATTGACATGTGGAGTTAAGGAGATTCATCTCTTCCACCAGGATCAAAATAGACTGAAAAGGCTGGAAAACAGTATACCAAGAATACAAAAAAAAAAAAAAAAAAAAAAAAAAAAAAAAAAAAAAAAAAAAAAAAAAAAAAAAAAAAAAAAAAAAAAAAAAAAAAAAAAAAAGAAAAGAAAGAAAGAAAAAAGGAAAAGAAGGAAAGAAAGAAACAAACAAAGGGTAGCTATACTAATTTCTGACAAACTTGATTTCAACTCCAAACTAATCAGAAGATACAAAGAAGGTCAATACATATTAACTAAGAGAACAATCAACTAAGAAGATATGTTAGTCAATATTGATGCACCGAACATGGGAGAACATAACTTCATAAAACAAACTTTACTGGCAATAAAGGAGCATATAGGTCCAGACACAATAATAATGTGAGATCTCAATACCCTACTCTCCTCAATAGACAGGTCATCAAAGCAAAAAATTAGCAGAGAAACAATGGATTTATACAAGGCCGTAGATCAAGTGGTCCTGACAGGTCTCTACAGAATATTCCATCCAATAGAAGCAGAATACACATTCTTCTCAGCACCATATGGAATTAAAAAAAAAAAATAGACCATATTTTAGTCCTCTATTCTGGCCCATTAATCTATGCATTTATCCCTCCATGTATCCCTGTACACTCTTTTGATTACTATCATCTTAACACTGAGAAGACAGATTCTTCTAATTTTTTATTCTTTTTCAAAATAATTTTTGCTATTCTAGGATACACCACTTTTAATGTGGAAAAATAAGCATACTCTACAAGTGCAGAAAGCTAACAACACAAAGGCTAACAACCATTAAGGCTCACGGTCACATATTCAGTGACAAATCATGCTACTAGCCAAACATAAAAGTTAACATGTAGAATCTAAGGAAGAATAAAAAGAGCCCCTAGTATTCCATTTCTTTCTTTTTTCTTTCCTTTTTTTCTTTTTTTCTCTTATGCAACAGAAATTTATTTTCTCTCAGGTCTATTGACTAGAGGCCCAAGGCCAAGGTGCCAAGGAAATTGATTTCTGGTGAAGGCTATCTTCCTGGCTTGCAGATGGCCACACTCTTGACCTGTCCTCACATAGCCTTTCTTCCATGTACACAGGAGAGAGTACCAGTGCCTCTTCTTAAAAGAACATGAGCCTTACTGGATTAAGGTCACAACTTTATGACCTCCTAACCTTAATTCCTTCCCCAATGGCTCTATCTCTAAAACTAGTAGTCATTTGGGGTTTGGGCCATTAGCACATGAATTTTGGGTAGAGAAAATTCCATCTATAACACCAACCAATTATTACCTTCATGGTAGACACACAGAATGTAAGTTTGGGAATTCCATTTGCATTTTATTTCAACCACTCAGCAGATGAATTTCTAGATTTGATTTTTTGATTTTTTGTTGTTGTTTTATTTTTTCATTGGTAATTTTTAATGTACACCTTAATGGGTCTCATTATGACATTTCCATACATGCATTTCACTGTACATTGCTCAGTTCACTTACTCCTTACCCTCTCATTCATGAGCCCCCTCCCTCATCCCCTTTCTCTCCACCAATTGTCCCCCATCTACTTGCATGTCTTTTTATTTTTTCTGAGTGTATTAATCTACATATGTACATCCCACTTTTGCCATAAGAGCAACATATGTGATATTTTCTTTCTTTTCTTACTATTCCATTTCTAAGAGTTTATTGCAAGGAAATAAGCAAAAAATTTAAGTTGTAGATCTAATAATACCAATTGTAGCATTGCTTATATTTGTCCCAAATTTGAATCTAGCACCAAAGACCAAGGTTTCCTAAAGTATTGGTAACTTTATAATATTGATCTGCAAATGGATTTTAGTGGGTCATTGACATCATAAGACAAAGGATTAAGAGAGATCTTTCATCTTTTATAGCATTTCAGTTAGGAACTATATCTATTCAATGCAATTTTTTAAAAATAGGGACTTGTAGGGTGTGGTGAAGCACGTCTGTAATCCCAGTGACTCAGAAGACAGGCAGGAGAAATGCAGGTTTGAGGTCAGAGGCAGCCTATGTAACTCACTGAGAACCTGTCTCAGGATAATAAATAAATAAATAGGCTGCTGATGCAGCTCAGGGGTAGAACACTTGCAAAGTATGAGGGAGCCCCAGGGTTCAGCACCCCAAGACCACAAAAAATAGCGGTTTGTACTTTATGCTATTTTCCTTTTCCTTTATATTCATTATCATGGACATTCATTTTTATCACAAAATTAATGGTCTTTTCTATACTAGAGATTATATATATATGCTGGGTGCATGCGTGTGTGTGTGTGTGTGTGTGTGTGTGTGTGTGTGTGTGTGTGTGTGTGTGAGAGAGAGAGAGAGAGAGAGAGAGAGAGCTGGAGTTTAGCACAGTTGGTAGATTGCTGAGTGCTTGCTCTGTGCACTGTGAGGTTTTGAGTTCCATCCCCAGAATCGCAAAAATGGGAGAAGGACCTGGCAGCCCACTCTCGAAACAATCAGCTATCAAAAATTGTATGAATAGTAGAGAAGCATTGACATAGTGCCTGGTATGGCATAGTGTTGGGGAGTGTTTCCTTCAGTAGCACATAGGGTAGCTATGAGTCAGATCCAACTCAACAGCACCTAACAACATATATAAAATCTCCTTTCACTCTGGATGGTTTAAAAAGCAGTGACTGAATCAGTGCTTCCTAGTCTATATTATTTTATAGTGCAGATAAAATAGTTGATATTATTTTTATGGCACATTGCAGTTTACTAGAGTGTTTAGCGGATTCCTAATGGAGCTTAGGCAAAAAAATGTTATTTTTAAACCACATACACCACATGGTTATGATAAATAAAGCAATTCAAAATGCAGAAGACATATTTGAATCAGATAAAATATTTTCCAATATTTTTAATGAGAAGTTTGAATTTATTTCAGCAAAAGCAATTATTTGTATTAAGATATAAAATGGGCCAGATGTGGTAGTACAAACCTGTAATCCTAGCACTTAAGAGGCTGAGAAATCAGGATTGTAACCTTGAGGGGGATATATATATATATATATATATATATATATATATATATATCTCCACCCTGACACCAAAACCTGTCTGATCTCTTAGGCTAAGCAGGGTCAGGCCTCGCTGGTCCTTGGATGGGAGACTATCTGGGAATACTGGGTACTGTGTTGTTGTTGTTGTTGTTGTTGTTGTTGGGTGCTGTGGAGTCAGTATCCGACTCATAGAGACCTTGCGTACAACAGGCAAAACACTATTGTCAGGACTTCTCTGCTGTTCATAGGGTTTTCAATGGCTGATTGATTTTTGGGAGTGGGTTGCCGGGTCCTTCTCCCAAGCCTACAGTATCTGGTGTTCACAGGCAGTCTCCCATCCAAGTACTAATCAGGCCTGACCCTGCTTAGCTTCTGAGAACTGACAGTATTGGATGCCACAGTGGTATGGCGGCAGGCACTGGGCACTGTAGGCTTGGGCAAAGGACACAACAGTCCATTCCTGAAACAATCAGCCATTGAAAACCCTATGAATAGCAAAGAAACACTGACATAGTGTCAGGCATGGCACAATGTCAGATAGTGTTTAGATCCGTTATACACAGGGTCTCTGTGAGTCTGACTGAACTCAACGGCACCTAACAACAACATATATAATAGTTCAATACAATTTTTCAATTATACTTAAGAAACTTCTAACTAGTTTTGCTTTTCTTCTCTCAATTCCCTCAACAAATGAAACTTTAGACAACAACAACAACAATGGATTCTTAATCCAACTAAATATTTTATATCAAGCATTCCTATATTTCAGGAAAAAAAGCCTGCAGCCGTAGCCTTGTGGCATCCGATCCCGCCAGATCTCGGAAGCTAAGCAGGGTCAGGTCTGGTTAGTACCTGGATGGGAGACCACCTGGGAACACCAGAAGCTGTAGGCTTGGGAGAAAGACCTGGCAACCCCCTCCCAAAAATCAATCTGCCATTGAAAACCCTATGAACAGCAGAGAAGCACTGACAATAGTGTTTCCCCTGTTGTACAGAGGGTTGCTATGAGTCGGATACCAACTTGACGGCACCTAACAACAACAACAATATTTCAGGATGTTTTAATTTGCAAGATGATCATGCATGGTCAGCATAGTTATGCTGCAGATACTGTAGATCCACTAGATGCTCCTCAAGAGCAAGTGGAGAGAACATTATGTTACATGAAAAGAGATAAAACCAATGTTAATCTGGAACTGCTGCCACCAGGTGGTCCATCTGGCTTCTTTTTCCTTCCACTACATCTTGCACCACATTGGTCTTTTCAGCATGGTCCTAGGTACCAGCAGCATAAACTCTTTCAGCAGCCCCTCAGGCCTTCAGCCATAGTGAGCAACAGTGGTAAGCTCTGCAACCAACCACTATTGTAGATATCCAGTGAGGAAGGTAGCTTTTTGCCCTTTTCACAGGCTGTCACACACAGCATATGCTTGGTGTATCCATTCTGCTCACAGACTATAAAGCCCAGAGACTGTATTGTTAACTACGTCTCTGCTCTAAGGAGCACTATAAAGAGATGCTCAGAGTTAGAGTTAGCTGAATCAAAGGGTTCCCTGCTTTCTCAGTCTCTTTCCAGTTGCTACAAGGGCAGAAGAGATAAATATCTCCTGGTCATATTTTGTGTCTCTGCATATCTGTTTGGAAGCCCTACACCAAGCTATAAATTCTTAAAAGCAGAAATTATCTTTACTTGCTTATCACAGTACCAAAATGCCCAACAGTAGCCTATTACATAGTATGTGCTCTAGGAAGAGTTGAATGAATAATTCTCCACCAATGTATGATGGGTCTAAAAAGTATAATCTTTTATGCAATCTTTAAGTAAAATGATACATAATTTCTAGGAAGCATCAATGAACAGTGCTGAGTAAAAACTCACATACATAATATAACCAAATTTACATAAATTATGTCTTTGCTTATATGTATAGAGATAATATATAGAATGTTAACAATTTGAATTTGTCCTTATTTTACTTGTGTCAACTTATTTATGTTTTGTTTTGTTTTTAAAACTTCTTATAGTTACTTTGCTTGTGTAGACAATGCTTCAGAGAACAAATGAGCACTGAATCCAAGACATAAGCTTTGTTCTCCTTATTCCTTTTCAGTTGATTATGCTGTATCCGATCTGAACAAATATACATTTTTTTACACTCATAGAATAGTTTTTATTCCCTAAAAGTCTCCCTAATATCATATCTCACTTGTGCCTCAAATAAAATTAGGACATGTTCTCCTTGCTCTATCCCCAACTGCTGGAGTGTTTTTCTAAACTCTGCCAAAATCTTTCCTATCTGAAGTCTCTCTGGGCAGGCCCATTAATGAATGTAATCAACGTGAATCTTTTGGGCATTGTGAATACTCTTTCCCATGAAGCATTATCAATCATTCTGATGTTCAGAAGCAACTTAAAAACTCACTAAAGATATAAGAAAATATTGGGTGTCTTTTGGGGCAGTTTATGCTCTATTGTCTTTATGGAATTTTTACTAAAATTGCTTTTTAAGGCTTTCACTTATATGTTGTTGTTTCGTTAGGCCATAACATATGGGATATGAGCTACAAACAGATTTAAGCAAAAGAAATCATGTATACTTAGATTCACTCTTCTGAGCTCACAATTGAAACCTAGTTAATAAGCATTATTGGTCCACCTGACTCATACTGAGATAAGTTATCTAAATGGTCCCCTGCCCTCCAGGCAAATACAGTTCTGTCTGTCCACATCACAATTCTCCTTGGTATGCCAAAATATATCTTAATTTAAACCAGCTAAAAGACAGAAAGGTAAAATGATTTACCCAAATACACAAGGTCAGTGATGAGGTACAGGAGAACATTTAACTTACCATGTGATTTTTCCCTCCTGGAACCTTTTTGCAACCTTACAAAACTGCAGTAGGGTACAGAGTTTTAGACATGACAATAAGCTTTTCAAACAGACTTTTTGAAATGAGTAATTCTCAACACATTTCCAATAGAACAAACATGATCATTTCTAAAAAAAATCTTTCTACAGAGGAGGAAAATCTATTGTTAAAATATCTCACTGAGAGAAGTGGTGCAGGAATGTAATCCCAGCGAGCTGGGAGACAAAGGCAGGAAGATCATAGGTGTGAGGCCAGAGGGAGCCTGCTTAAGTTAGCAAAACCCTGACACTTAAAATAAAAAAATGAAAAAATGGGCTAGGGATGCAGCTCCATGTTAGGGCACTTGTAAAGTATGTGTGAGCACCTGGGTTCAACTCCCAAATACAAACAAACAAACAAACAAACAAACAAACAAATAAATAAATAAATAAGTAAAAGTGCCCCATACCATCCCTCTGAAATGGATTAAGTGAAGATCAATAATTGACTTTATTTTAGGTTTTAGCATTTTTGTAAATGAAATATCCTTTTCTGAATATAAAAGAAAATTCAGACAATTGAGACAAGCATAAAAATTTTTTGTTAAAGTTCTCATAATTCTATCACTTAGAACTAATCTTCATGGACATCTCTTAATATGTTTTCATCTACTGATTCTCTGTGAAATCTTAATTGATAAAAGATCATAAGCATTTTCTTGTATCATTAGCCATTTTCTAAAAATGATTAAATATGCAGTTTTTATTGAGATAGTGATTTTAAAAAATATTTAAGAGAAATGTCTATCTACCTACTTAGCTATTTATTTGGTTTCAAATACTTTTTCTCAAATTGCCTAGAAATTCTATGATGTTTTTATTAAGTAGAAAATCTTAATTTTTGTGGAGTATAATTTAACAATCTGTCTTTTTATATTTCTATTCAGAGTGACCTTTCCCATGCTTAAATAAGGTAAATATTTACACTTTTCTCTTAGTTTGTTCAGTGTCTTTTTTCTACAATTCCTTTATAAATCTGTAATTTTAATTTGTAGCAAATTATGACATAAGATTTTTTTAAGTCATTAAACAGTTTTCTCAAGGTCATCCCTTAAATAACCTATTAATTACCAAGTAATTGGAGTAGCCAGTTTTACTATTTGCTACATATTTATGTCTGCAGCCATACCACCCTGGAGTCCCATCTCATCAGATGTTGGAAGTTAAGCAGGGTAGAGGCTGGTTAGTCCTTGGATGGGAAACTACCTGGCAATACCGGGTACAGCAGGCTAGGGAGAAGCAGTCCACTCCCAAAACAATCAGTCATCAAAAACCCATGAGTAGCAGACAAGCACTGATGATAATGCTGAGCATGACATAGTGTAGGGTAGTGTTTTGTTCTGTTGTACACAGGGGGTGGCTATGAGTCAGACTCAATTGCACAGTATCTAACAACATATTTATGTATAGAAATGTATGAATAAAACATCAAGAATTGGAGTACTATGAAAGGAAGTCATCCCCTTTCCTTTCTGTTGTCCTTGCTCCTTTCCCTTTCTGTCCCAGCTCAAGAGACTCGGAAGTGGCTCCAGGCTGAGGAGGAGATCATCACACCCACACCTGATGTCACAAGTTCCCACCGGGATTCCATTGTGAGGAAGCAGAAACCATTATTTTTAAATGCCACTTGAAAATTAAGATTCTTAAACTTGATAAGACTTTTTATTCTGAAATGAGATTCTTCTTGGGAGAGTGCCCATAGGATGTATTATTTAAAAATAAGTGAAAATGTATCTCCAAGTGACTTTAAGGGAAAGTGAGGAGGAAAAGTAGGTACTTTTGTATTTTTACCCATGCTGGCTCATTATTTAATTCTACTCTTTCAACCTAGTAAGTACATCATTGTAAGGTGAAAAACAGATAGATAAACTGCATATTCAACTTCTTGCTATTGGAGGTTTATGTCAGCGCATGTAAATCAGACTTCTTTGTAATATTTAAATGTATTTTTGAAAGGTAAAAATAATGTTATACATGAGATTGGGATCACTTTTTGACTACTAGGTCTGCCTTGGGCAGAGGTGCCTTTCCTTGCCAGAACCATCTGATT
>VMDO01008032.1:36993-62102 GCA_007922755.1 Pedetes capensis | reverse complement strand
GAAGTCCCAAGGTGGTAAAACCAGCATCATAAATAGTGGTTACATTTGTACATACATTAAACCCCCATTTGCATACACATATTGTGGAGATGCATGTATGCATTCCCTAAATCAGTGATTCCTCAACTTAATGCCCAATGATTCCCCAATAACTGAGCACCTCAACAATGAGCTAAGAATGACTTATAAGTTATTTCCATAATACATAAGGAGCTACTTGCAATTTAAGAAATATTAAGAACCAAATAGAGAAATGAGCAAAGAATAAGAGAATATAAACAGACTTGAACATACTAAAATATGTCTGAATACATGCAAAACAAGATATATGTGAATTATAATTCTGCAGATATATTACTTTTACTTGTTAAATGAGAAAAAACTTTAAAGTTTGATAACAAATTCTGCTGGTGAAGCTGTGGGAAAACAGAAACTCACATACATAGCTGATCGGGAATGTAAATGGATAAAAACCATGTGAACATCAAACTTAAAATTATATGTAATATATATTAGCAGTACATCTAGCACCCAAATATTAAGATCAACCCAAATGTCTATCAATAGAAAACTGGTTAAATAAATAATGACATATGCATGCAATGGAATCTGATGCTGCTCTTCAAAATAATGAGGAAAATTTCTGTGTTCTAATATGAAAAATCTCTAAAGCAATGAAAAATAATATGGCATATTTCACATAAAATGGAAATAAGATGCTCTCTTCACTTGTTCTATATGTGTAAAGAAGGTTTGGAGTTATATATATGAAAGTAAAGCCATTTACTATTTATGAGAAGTGAGAGGTAGGAACTTACAGGATGGAGGAAAACAATGAAATGCACTTTTTAATGATATTCTTAGTTTTTAAAACTATGTTATTATATTACATATACAAAGAAATTAAATTTAAGCATGATAACATGAAAGAAGGAACTGAATAAGGGAGGAAGATATTCAAAAGGAAAGAAACAAGGGATTTGAATTTCCAGGGTGAGTTGCCAGAGTAAAACCAGAATATAGCAATTTTCTTTCCAAACTTATAACTGAATAAGGCAAAAATTTTTAAATCTCAATAAAAAGTCACCAGAAGACATATTTAAGTGCTAATAGCATTTGAAATGGTTGTCAAAGAAAAGAACCCAAAATTCTGGTACAGTGTGACTCAATTCCTAAGTTTTCTTAGAAGCAATATTTAAATTTTCTCTTTATTTAAAACTTTTAAAAATCTTTTCAAAACATTTAAAAATTATTTTTAATGTACAACTTAACAGATTTCATTATGGTATTTCCATACATGCATTTCATAATACATGACTCACATTAACTTCCTGGTTACCCTCTCATGACCCTCCTCTCCTATCTCCTCCCTCTCACCAAATTTTTCTTTATTATTCCTCAAAATCTTGAGAATTTACTCTTATTTCCCTATGCTTGAAAATGGAACTGTGATCACAAATCTGAGAGGAAACTGAAGAATCCTCAACGGTAACCATCCCTATCTAAATAGATCCATAATATTAACTGAAATGGAAAGAGTAATCAGATTTGATGCTGTCTTTGATCAGATTTTACCTCAAATAAGAAATATATATTGGGTTATTACAACACTAATATTTCAAGCTGGACTTTTTGGCACATATTTGTAACCCAAGCACTTGGGAAGCTGAGTCAGGAGGATCACAAATTTGTGGTCAGCCTGGGGTCCATAGTGAGACCCTGTCTCAAAAACAAACCAAAACAAAACCATACTAATATTTCAGTACTGAATAGCATATCTTGTCTATTTGCCAAGCTTTACTATACTTCAGTATATTGTGCTATAATAGAGACTGAGCAAAAGCTTATAGAAATGTGATTCCTCTCTAGTCAGGTGGAGAGGGCCCTAGTACAAGACTTGTAAATGAATGTTGGAATAAATGAAAATAGAGCCCAGATCCCTCTCTCTCACCAAAGGAACTTCCAAATGATCTCTTTCTTTTTCCTCAAGGATCACATCCTCAGTCAGTGAATATTGACCACAAATAATACCAAGCCTTCAATCTGTAGCCTGAAGTCTTACAAGATGATCCATAAAGGGTGTCAAATAAATTTTACTCGTACAATTGTAGAAGTTAGAAATTTTGACAAAGCTTCACAAGCATAAGCAAGATGAAAAGAATTGGTGACTATGCACAAATGCTTGAGGAGAGAGAGAAAGAGGCAGAAGGGCAGAGAGAGGCAGAGAGCAGGAATAAAGAATAAAAAAAGGAAGCATGAACAGAAGGAAAGAAAAAAGAGGGAAATACAAAAAATCTACAAAAAATGGAATCTAAGGAACAGAAATAGAACTCTTAAAAGCAATATAAAAACATGACTATAAAATCATGACGTCAATAAAACTAGAAATGAACAAAAAGATCATATAATAATAGAATAAGAAAAATAGTGATTGCAGAGCTATGGAAACATCTTGAGGACAAAATCAGTGCTCTTGTATATTTAATGAATTATTTAGAAAAATAAGAAGAGGAAAGTCATTCGTGACTAAAAATATAATAAATATGGAAAGGCATGGTGTAATCACAGTAAACACAAAGGAAAAATAAAAAGAGACTTCAGAGGTGAAATATTTATCCATAAAGAGGAGAAGCAGAATTGAAACAACTTAAACAAAATTGATGTCCCTGAGACATCAATAAATACAATGGAGAAGAAAAAAGTACTCAAAAAAAAAAAAAAGAAAAAGAAAATTTCCTGAAATGAAGAGAAATGTAATCTGCTATTTGAAATAATGTATCATATTCTAAAATACATTGTGGCAAAATACTATAGTGGCATATCCTGCTCGATGCATTGAAATAGAAAAATAAAGAAAAATACCTTCAAGCATCTATATGAACTGGTTAATACTATAAAGGAATTTTAAAATCTGATTTCAGGTCTTTTATTTATTGTAAAAAACATTTACATAGCATTTTCTATGTACTTTGCAGGCACTGTTCTCAATGCCTTACAACTAGTATCACAGTGATATTTAGTCACATACTATAATGGAAATAAAACTATATAGAGTTTAAAGTGGAAAAAGCTGTGATTCCAAAATGTTACCTAGCAAAATCACAATTCAAGTGTGAAGGCAAGATTCAAACAATCTTGCTCAAGAAAGTTTGAGGACTCTATCAGAACCTTCCCCAAAAAATTGTGTTGATGACAAAATCTGACTAAAGATTAGATTAAATAACTCAGAAATAGAGAAGCTTCAAGAAAAGAATGCTGATGATAATCATGAAATTGACTAATAGAGAACAAATATTAAACAGCAGTAAGAATTATGTCTGCAGAAATCATAAAAATCATGAAAAATGGTAGTGATAATAGAAGCAATAAAAGTCAGGGAAGGAAAGGTGGACAGAATGTAAGATCCCTAACTTACTTATCTTTATTTAAAGAAGTGAATATTTTTAAAGATTGAAACATAAATTAAGAAAAATATTATAACATTTATTTTTTATATTGTTCTTTCTTCTTTCAGAGAAACATTGACTTGAAGGTCACCATTTTCTTCAAGTCAAATTCAGTTTCTGTATTTCTTCTATTACCTTCAAATTCATTTGAACTATACGGTTCTATTAAAATTGTATATTTATGATGTTCATAATGTTTTAAAACCTATATAGTTTAAAACCTATCTTACCTATATAGTTTAAAACCTATCTTGCCTATCCAGTTGAAACAGACATGCTATGTATATTTGTCATATTTCTTTTCCATCTTTCTGAGTGCCTTTTCATATAAATATACAGAAAATATTTATTGTGATGTTCACCAAATGCAAATTCTAGTTTTTTTGTGGTGTTGGGATTCAAAGTCATTTTTACATCTTCTTCTTTGTGCTTTTTTTGGGAATTATTTGAATTTTGTATAAAGAGCTCAGGTTTTCAAAATATAAACAATGAAACCAGATGTGGTGGCACATGCCTATAATTCCAGCACTCAGGAGGCTGAGGCAAGAGGATCGAGAATTCAAGGCCAGGATAGGCTACATATCAAGACTTTGTCTCAAAACATCAATAAATAAGTAAATAAATAAAATAATACTGGAATCATTATTTGTAAGGGGGAAAAGATACTATACGATACATAATGGAAGACTTTCACGACTGTGGCCATATTTCAAAGGAAAATACTAAACTGTGCAACAGTTAACATGCTCACAATAAAAGAGTCATCTCCTTAGTTTTCTCAAAATTCAAAAAATATCTGTGACTAAACGTATTACTTCATCTGACATCGTTTATGTTTCTGAGATGGCAAATCAAGTTCTTATGTCTAGACCATAATGTTTCACACATGCAATATTGGGAGTATGGGTTGGGGGATTTCCTCAGTGGTAGTTTTAAAGTAGAACCGTAAATCAGGGCTCTTTAAAAGAAAATAGGGGTCCTCAAGTCCCATTTTAGAGATGGATAATGTCTAAAGAGGTTATGAGATTTTTATGGAAAGCATCAAGACTAAGATAACTGAAGAGCCAAGGGCTAGATGTGCTTGTTGTTATCTCCTCAAAATCCATGTGTGGAAAGTAGTTCATTGAAATTCTATCCCCCGAGGTGACGATATTGATGAGTAGGGGTTTGGGTGACTGGATTGTGGAAGCAGATCCCTTATGACTGGGTTTGGTTTCCTCAGAGAAGAGGCCCCAGACAGCTGCCTTACCCTTTCTACCCTGGGAGGAGAGAGAACCAGGAAATGGACAGGATGTCAAATCTGCTAGTGCCTTGATCTTTGAGTTTCCACCCTCCATAACTGTGAAACAAATGTGTGATGTATACAAGACATCCAGTTTATGGTATTTTTGTTATGGCAACTTGAATGGACTAAAACACCAAGACCTCCTGAAATCTGCCTAGTTAAGCCACACTGTTATATTACATTTCTGATTTGTTTCATACCATAGAAATAAATGTTACACTAAATTAAAATACCAGATTATCTGAGTATATGTGTAAAAAAGTCCTTCTGTTCTTTTTGCTTATTTTTATTTAAATTGAAGCCAGACATGTTGGTGCAAGCCTTTCATCTCAGCATTCCAGAGACTGAGGCAGAAGGATTGCAAGTTAAAGCCCAGACTGGGCTACACAGAGAGTTCAAGTCCAGCCTGTGCTACATAGCATGATCCTGTCTCAAAGAGCAAACAACCACCAAAAAAATCAGACTTATAATTATACAAAATTTTTTAGTGGCCTTAAAACATAAGCTCATAGAAAAGAAACCAGCTATTCATTACAGTATAGATGGAATTAATATTATGATGCTGGCATAGTGGGTGATTTCTTTGGGATTTTCTTTTTATTTATGCATCCATTTTTCTTGTATGTTGTAAATTTTCTATCTTTATAATTACTAGCTTGGAATATTAGGGGAAAGTTTATAATTCAAGAATCAGGACCTAGGAATTTTAATCCTCACCTTCACAAATAAATTTTCTTCTAGTTAGGTCAATGAGCTATTCTTTCTTTATAAAAGCCATCAGAAACCTGAGAAATAAGGTTTTACAAAAAGTCAAAAAGACTGTTCAGTCCATTTTGGATCCAGTGAGCAGCAGCTAGGGTGAGAGGTGGGGGAAATGGACCTTCACACTTGGGGACATGAACTCAGGAGCCAGAGTCACAGCTAGAGGCCTCCCATAAAGCAGCCCGAGTTGTTGTCACCAACTCACTGTTTTCCAGTGTTAGCCGGGGAACATTCATTTGTTTCTGTGGTGACAGAGGCTTTCACAATATCCTCTGGCCACAGAAATGTGACCACAGCCGTGATGATTTCAGACTCAAACTATTTCAGCAGCAGCCACGACAGGGAAAAACAAAGCAGCCGCCAATTCCCAAATAAATGCATATGAATGCTTCACATTAGCTAATTATCAAGGGGGTTTTATGGAAAACCATATCAAGAACATTATGGATCTCCTTACTATCTCATTTTCCTTGCTTCAGTTTGAAGAAGAAATGGAACACCAGGGCAGTAGAGCTGATGCTTCAGACAGGCTGAAAATGTGTGGATCCCAATGGGGTCCTCGTCTTTGGCTTTGTCAAATACCACCACACTTGATGAGTTCTGTCTTCCCTCTTGTCTGTTTATCTCTGCTTCCCACCCTTTAAATCTAAAAGAGAAGGAAACATCATGTGCTAGATAAATATTTCACAAACTGATTTCTGCTGAGACATTCATAGCAAATGACTTTTGCATGCGTAACATGGTCCCATGAGCAAATCCATATTTTGACAAAAAAAGAAAATCTGGTCAAAACTCAAGTTAATAGTGCTGCAAACAGAGTAAAGCAGGTGAAATATGCCTTCTCTGGCACTAAAGAAAAAATATATAGGGATGCAAGTGACTGGGCAGTGTTTTAGGGTAAACATAAATTTGATTCTGGGCTGGGATTTAGCTCAGTTGGTAGAGCACTGCTCTGCAGTCTCTGAGGTCCCAGGTTTGATTCCCAGAACCACAAAGTAGGAGAAGTACGTGGCAATCCCAAAACAATAAGCCACTGAAAACCCTATAAGGGTCATAAATTGAGGCTAATCTTCTTAAAGGACAGTTTTTACAAATAAATAAGGAAAACTAACAGTTTTTCCAAAAAGAGCAAAAAGCAAGAAAGGATATCTTATAAAAACAGAACTATACATATCTAAAAAATAGTCAAAATTTCCTCAAAATATCTCATTATGTAAGAAATCAGTACTTAAGAAATTTAAAGTGATGAAAGTAATTTGTTAAAAGTTTTTAAATACTTAATATTATACATGTTCATCTAAGGCATACATACAGGGAAACTTCCACCTAAAAATGTAATTGATTCAATTCCAAAATCTTTGGAAAAAATTTTAAATGCATATTATCTTTTGGTCCTACAAATCCTTTTTCTAAGAATTCACCATAAAAATCTACTTGCTAACTTACTTAAGTTACTTCGTATTTTCAGTAAGCACACAAGTACCTATACTCCAATGATAAAAGAATAAAGACTCAACTAACAAACCTAGATTTAAGATTCAACCACATCTTACTAACATCAGCTTACACAGAACATATGAGATACATCTATATAAACAGTTGGTGTTCTACATCTACAAACTAGATGATTTAAACATACCGATCTTTGTAAGAAATATTTTAAATATAATTAAATACATGGCACCAACATAAAATGTTTTTCTACCTGTTCTTAAACATAAAACAGTAGTTTCATGTTACAGAAACTTAATTAAAGTGAATTGTTTAAGATTAGAAATAAAACAACTGTGTTTAGCTTTTAAGCAAACACTGAAGGGTTATGCTAAAAATAACAGGAAGGAAGAATCTACTAAGAGACTGGTATCTGAAAGTGAATTGTCCTGAGGCCACTGTTTTCCCAAGCATATCTCATTATGAGAAAGATAAATTAATATCAGAAGAAGATATATGAATCTATTTGAAACTGTACATTTTAAACCTGCCCTTGATTTGATTATTCAAAAAGAAGATACCTGGACAACATTAGCCAACCAAGTAACTATTTAGTACGGTTCCACCTGAGAGATGGTATCATTGACTTAGAATCAGCCCCTTTTGTTTTCAAATAGAACAGTATTTCCCAAACTCTGTGGAACATTAAACCCAGGGAATATTCTTTCCAGGAAATAACTAATAAATATCACATATACACGCATGCGCGCGCGCGCGCGCGTGCGCACACACACACACACACACACACACACACAGCTCTATAATTTAAAAGGAGTTGGGAAGCACAGTAAGGTGAAATTCCCCTTTAGAGGGTTCCTTTACAGTGTTATTAAATGTTATGGAAATTCATGCTGTAAAGGAAATTGTGAGCCTGGCACAGTGATGCATGCCTGCAGTTTCAGCATCTGGGAGGCTAAGGCAGAAGAATTGAGAATTCAAGTCCAGCTTGGGCTATACAGTGAGACTGTGTCAAAATAACATCAACAAAACAAGAAAGAAGAAAGAAAAAGAAAGAAGGAAGGAAGGAAGGAAGGAAGGAAGGAAGGAAGGAAGGAAGGAAAGAAGGGAAGGAAGGAAGGAAGGAAGGAAGGAAAGAAGGAGGGAGGGAAGGAAGGGAGAGAAAGAAAGAGAAAGAAAGAAAGAGAGAGAGAGAGAGAGGGAGGGAGGGAAGGAAGAAAGGGAAAGGAAAGAAGGAAAGAAGGAAGGAAGGAAGAAAGAAAGCAAAGAAAGAAGGAAGGAAGGAAGGAAGGAAGGAAGGAAGGAAGGAAACAGAGAAGGAGAGGAGAGAAGAGGCAAGGCAAGGGAAGGAAGGAAAGAAGGAAAGGGAAGGGAAGGGAAGGAAAGGAAAACTGAGAAGGTGTAATGCAGACTTTCTCAGTCTTCTGGAACCCAAAATTCCTTTTTTTATCCCCTTCAATACTAGCAGTTGAACCCAGGGCCCCACATATGCTAGGCAAGTGCTCTACCACCAAAAGACACCCCTAAACCTCTTTTTAATTTTTTTTTTAATTTTCAAACAGAATCTCTCAAAGTTGTGCAGGTTGCCTTTGGCCTCTAACCCTCCTGCCTCAACATCCTGAGTGGCTGGAATTACTGATGTGTCCCATAATACCAGCCATTTTAACTGTACAGTTTGTTAGTCTTAAGTACACTCACACTACTGTGCAACCAATTTCCAGAACTCTTTTTGTCTTGCAAAAGTGAATTTTGCTTATTTTTAACACATCATACTTCCAAGTATTTCATATGAACAACAAAAATAAATAAAAATGTAGGCCAGGCATCGTGGTGCATGCCTATAATTCCAGAATTGGGAGCAGTTGGGGTGGTAGTGGAGGCAGGAGGATTGCAACTTTGAGGCCAGCCTGTACTACATAGTGAAGTCATGACTGGCCTAGGCTCCATGACAGGATCCCTTCTCAAATAAAACAAAACAAAATGACAACAACAACAAAGACAAAAACAACAAAAATTGGACAGGGCTTGAGTAATTTGTAAGAATGTAACAGTGTATGAAAAGCAAAAGGCTTTCATATTCTCTAACAAGGTATATATCAGATTGAGGGTTATATTCAAAAATAAAGAGTTCTTGCCTTCTTGTAAACATCCCTTTTTTCATTGTTTTCTTCACAATTCCCTGTTCAAATGGATGGCTCATTGTGACTTGTTAATTTTTGCTAATTTAGCACTGGCCTACTATGACAGTGAATTGGAAGAGACTTGGGAACCCACCCAGGATGATCAAACTCTAATTTACAACCAACAGTATGATTTAGAAGTGGGATATTATATTATCTGCTACAGCATTAACTCCATCTTTCAGAGTTATAGAACCATAAATCCAACTATGACTATGCTGATCCTATCTCTAAGCAAGCATTCAATGCTACACACAGAACACTACTCAAAGACATAGGAAAGCATATATTCTAGCTAAAGCTAATCTTTGATTAGAGTCAAATAAGTAGCCAGCATATGTCTGCAAGAACTCTGAAAAAGATTGCTTCTTGGTCTTTTATCATTCACCCCTACTCAAATTATTTTACTTACTTTTTGAACCTTTTAAAATCAGTATACTTTTCCAAACTGCTTCTGAGACAAATTCCAACGACAACAAAAAAGAGAGATGAATACAAGAAAGGGAGAGTTACTCCTTAAACTTAGTGGAAATCAAGTCTCACATATCAATTTGTTAGATGAATTTTCTTAGAACCTGAACTTCTATTCAACAAATATCACTAAGTTTCCCCTGAGTCACTTCTACTGCTCTCCATTCTGAAGGGCTGTGCTGTGATTGGTCTTTGCATTGATTGGTCTGTGACTATGTCATTCTGTTTATTACTCATTTGGAATGTCACTATTGTTTAAAATTTTTAACTTTCCAATGTCCCTCTCTTCACCTCCAGTTACCTCAACAGTTGGTAATAGAGAATTGTTTGCTCATTTGTTTGCTTTTCTGTAACATAGCATCTTACTTCATGGTCTTTCCTATTATTATAATAACCCCCACTCTCCACATATCTGAAGACTAATGAAATAAAATATAGCTACTGCCCACAAAAAGTCGGTTCCCTCCTTGTAAGATGAGAGTGTTTGGAGACTTGAAAATTCCACTTGTTTTGTAATACTAATTTTGTTGAAGTTCTTCCCTAAAATGGTTTGTTTTGTGTTTCTTTTTAGGCAACCCAAGCTTTCACTAGCTGTGGGTACTCCAGGATTTCATATAATAAAAACTCTTACTTCATCTTGGTTGAATTACTCAAGTAATGTATTTCTCTTAATGTGACACATAGCAAATTTTTGTCCTGTCTGAAAGATATTTCCCTGAATTATTTTGTATTACAAAATTGTCTTCAAACAGACAACCACAAACATTTGTGATTTGTGAGGTTCAAGAGCTTTATTCACATTAAAGTGCTAGGAAGTTATTACATTCCAACTCATTTCCAGTTCCCAGGCTCACTGAACTGCTGACTAATGCTGACTCACAGATGGGTCTTATCCCTGGATGATTCTTATTTATAATCTGAAACAAATTCTCAAGTTATTTTTTAAAATAATTTTAAGGAAATAAAGCACAAAGAGAAAAATGTCTGTAGCTATAATTGATATTTTGAGTTACATTCCTCATTACCAGAAATATCTCAAGTCAGCTTGGAAATGCCATAAAATACAAGGCAGAAATAAAAGGTACAATTCCCTGAACTATCAAAATAATGTTTTAAGTTTATATAAATTAAATACATATATTAGCTCATGTAGACCACATAATAGCTGTGTTTCGCTGGTAGGACTGACATCTGCTAGGATGAGACCTGCCTCTAAGTATCTGTGTTTGGGATCATTCCATAATTACTATTTCCTTAACCATTTTCTGATTTCAGAGACTCCTGACAAATGTGTGCATCTACCTTTATCCATGAGTTTAAATTGCTTCACTTTCTCAGATTAGTTTTGGTCCAATGAAAAAGCACATGAGTTCCTTTTGGCTAACTAAATGTGGGCTATAGATCAGTCATGATTTATTGTATGATGTCTTTGTTTCTAGCCCCTAGTCACCAGATCCTTAGCTGAACCACTTTCTGACATCCTACTAATTTCATTGCCTGTTTAAGTTGCCTTGCTGCCTAAATCACCAATAACATTTCTAACTATTGACAAAAAACAACAATGGATGCATTTTATAGGAAACTAAGAAATTGAACAAGAATTTAACAAGTTATTTTATGATTTATCAATGTGTATTAATTATACATATTACAACAGATCAAAACACTACCCAAAACTTTGCCATGCCTGGCACTATGTCAGTACATCCCACTATTCATATGGCTTTTGATGGCTGATTGCTTCAGGATTGTTTCTGGAGTGGGCTGCCAAGTTGTTCTCCCATTTTTGGGGTTGCTGTGGATTGAACACAGGGCCTCAAAAAGGGCAGAACAGCACTCTACCGACTGAGCCAAAGCACAACCATATACATAACACACTTTTTTATTCATTCATCTGTTGCCAGGCATTTGGGCTGATTTCACAGAGTAACTTGTTGTGCCACAATAAACAAACATGAACATACAAATATCTCTTGGATATGCTAATTTCATTTCCTTTGCATATATACCCCAGATATGGATAGTTAGATCATATGGTAGATGTGTTTTTAGATTTTGAGCAATAATTTAAGGTTTATTTTGGACAATCTCCAAAGTCCCTTTAATAGTGTAACTGCAGAATAGATGCTACTCTTATTATATAACTGGCTTGTATTTTGTTATATCATATCAGATATCATATATCTTTTTCCTCAGAGATACTAACACATAGCTAAAAATACATAGCTGAAAATATTATACTTCTATATTGTTCTTGTTATCCTCTACAATTCAATAAAAATTCATTAATATGTGTGTGTGCATGTGTGTGTGTGTGTGTGTGTGTGTGTGTGTGTGTGTGTGTGTATGACAGTTGCAGAGTGGTGGCGGAGTGAGGTTATTCCAAAATATTTTTAAGTACAATAAGTGAAAGATATGCTTTTAATTTATGGCATTAGCCAATCTTAGTATGAAAGTGTAATTCAACCATATGTTGACTTTGTTATGTAATTTATCTTTAGTCATACTATAAAATCTTTTGGTGACTTACTTTATTTATTTATTTATTTATTTATTTATTGCCACAGTGGGAGAGGTGAGATTTGTATATGTTAAGCAACTGCTTCACCACTGAGCTGCAACACTAGCCCCTTTATTTATTTTTTATTTTAAGACAGGATTTCACTAAGTTGTGGCTGCAAACTTGAGATCCTCCTACATCAGCCTCTGAGTTGCTGGGATTACAGGCGTGTACCATAGCACTCAGCTTGACTCACTTTAAATGGATGAAAATTGTATGATATGTAAATTACACCTCAAGGAAGTACTTTTTTTTTTATAAAAAGGTGATACATTGGACCAATGTAACTAACATCAAAATAGAATGGGACCAATGACATAAAGAAATCTTAACAAAAGCTCTTTAATTCATATAGATTAGTAGGGAGGTGTAAGAAGAATTATAAAATCCCATGCAAAATACTCCCAATTACCTTATTTACTGTTTCCTACAGTAATAAGATTGTGTCATATTATTTGAAATTTTAAAAAGATAAAGGAAAAATAAAAGTTTATTTTCTTCTTTCTTGTGTACAGCAATTTACATATTGATATACATATGCACCTGTTTTTCTTCAATTGACCAAGTGGTTTGGAAATTTGAGTATCTGAAAAAATAGCAATGATTCAGAAAATGATAGAGTTGCAAGTGGCCTAAAGGCCCATTCAATGTGATATTAATTTTACAGATAGTATAAATGGCTCAGAGAATTAAAGACAGTGCCCAGAAAACTTGTAACAGCAGAGCATACAAGTCACCAATTCCCTTACCTAAAGGTAGAGTGGGGCTGGGATTTACTTCAGTTGGTAGAGCGTTGCTTTGCAGTCTCTGAGGTCACTAGTTCGATTCCCAGCACCACAAAAATTGGAGAAGGATGTGGCAATCCACTCCTGAGGCAATTCCGAAACAGTCAGCCATTGAAAACTCTATAACTGTTGCTATAAATTGGACAGGACTCGATGGCACCTAACAACAACAACAATAACAAAGGTAGAGTGTGTTTTCTTTTTATGTGCTGTTGAGTCAGATCTGACTCACAGCCACCCTAAGTACAGCAGAAAAAAACACTGGCCATCGTTGTACCATACACATGATCTTTTTATGTTTGAGCCTGATGTTGTAACCACTATGTTTCTTCTCATTTTGAATCATGCCATATTAGCCAAAGGCAGTCCCATGGGCTTTATTCGAATCTCATCATTAAGGTCGACTCTACTTTGAGGAGGCAACTCTTCTCCAGTCATTTCTTTGATGCCCACCCTGGGGGGCTCATTTTCTAGCATTATGTTTGACAGTGCTTCTCTTCTACTCATAGAGTTTTCAATGGCTAATTGTTTTGGGAATCGTCTGCCAGGTCCTTCTCCATAGTCTATCTTTGTCTAGAAGTTCACCTGAAACCTTTCTACCATGGGTGGCCCTAGTGGTATCTGAGATATCAGTGCCATAGCTTTCAGCATCGCAATAACATGCAAGCCACCACAGCACAACAAGCTGGCAGACATACAGGGGAAAAATAGAGTACCTTACCTAGTGACCCAGCACTACTCCCTACTAAAATGCTCAAACTTAGAAGAATTAAAGGTAAGTAAGAAATATGATATATTTAAAACTAAAGATTGAAAGTCCACAGCCATAGGCCCATGACATCTGATCCTGCCTGATCTTAGAAGCTAAGTTAGTCTGCCTGGTTAGTCCTTGGATGAGAGACCACCCAGGAACACCAGAAACTGCAGACTACAGAGAAGGATCTGGCAACCCACTCCCAAAACAATCTGCCATTGAAACCCTATGAATAAAGAGATGCACTGACAATAGTGCTGGGCATGGCACAGTGTCAGGGAGAGTTTTGTCTGTTGTACATAGGGTCACTATGAGTCCAACCTGACCCTATGGCACCTAACAACAACAACAACAAAGACTGAAAGAATTCCAAAACAAAGAACTACAAGGCATGCAAGATAAAGAAAAGAAAAACAAACTTTAGAAATGTTTAAGATAGGTCAGGAATTAATATCAAAAAGAAGGGGGCTTTCAATTGAGTCAGATACCAAAGGAGTCCATTAAAACATACCAATGACCCAAGGGTCTCCAACAGCAATTAAAGGGCCATAGCACTAGACAGTCTCTCATCTTGAATCATAAAGACTGTGTCAAGGAGGCCAATTGGGCTGGGGAGAGAAATGATGAGTGATCAGGCAGATTCATCACTGATATCTTCTGTGGGCTCTTCAAATGGAAGTAATATATTTCAATTGCATGGAACTTCTTTATAAAAGGACACAAGGTATAAAAACAGGAAAACAAGGAATAATCAGTTAGTGATTTTTCACAAAAACTCCTTTATTGAGGGATATATTACCACATAATTCCAAACTCAATGTCTAGAATAATCACTGAAATTATAATTTCTCCTAATTTAGTAAAGCACTTAACACTTTTAAATAATTTATCTCACATTGTATGAACTAGTTTCTATATCTTATTCTGATAGGAATCAACTAGAAAGTAAGATCTTTTCAGAGTTCTCTCATTAATGAAACATCCATAGAGAGACAGCTCTTTCTACACATCTGGCAAAGGCAAAATTCAAGCTATGTTTGTGCTGTCAAAAGTTAGCTAGCCCTAACATTTTCAGGGCCTGAGGAAGAAGTAGAAATGGTGGGCTGCATACCATATGTCTATCAGCTTACACGGAATGACTCAAACAACAAACTAATTAAACTAATTAAAGATGTCCCTTTCTCTTGCACTGCTGACTCTGCCTTCAAACAAATATGACTCAATATATTTGTGTGCTGTCCAGAGGTTTAGCCCAGTTGGTAGAGTGCTGCTTGGTACACTGTGAGGACTGGAGTTCGATCCTCATCACCACAAACATGGGAGAAAGATGTGGCAATCCACTCTTGAAACAATCCACAAACAATCAGCCATTCAAAACCCTCAGAGGATCACTATGAATTGGACCTGAGTCAATGGCAGCTAACAACAACATATTTGTGAAGCTGTGGATTTTACTTATCTAACAATCAGTAAAATATCAAAGACAAATTATTACATTATTATAGCAAGTCTGTCACCCTGTTAGTGTGTCATTGATGTTTTGTTGTTATTGTTGTTGTTGTTAGGTGATATTTAGAAGAGTTATAAAACAAATGCTTACGTAATTCAGAAGCTAATATATATTTATATTTCATTTATATAATAAAATGTACTTGGTTGCCTTAATTTTGGCACAATAGTCAATTATTATTATTTAAAATTTGGCATAATTCATAATCTATTGGCAGTAACAAGTGAAAGGATTAAAAATGATATGCAAACATTCAAAATATGACAAGCCTGATTGTAGTTTCATTAAATATAAGACAAAGTGAACATATAACATGTCAAAGATTGAAGTTATTTTATATATGAATTAAAATAATTTTTCTGAAATATTCCAAATTATCAGGTCAGAATCTATAGAAAAAAATAAGGTGTTGAATTTTAAACTGATAACTTTAAAATGTTGTTTTAACATAATTTTGAAAATATATTTATGCTTATACTTTTTTAATAAAAATGCCACCATTTGGCAAATATGCAGCAGAAAAAAGTCAACACATTACAGTCAAGTGACTCATCCCCTTAGTGTAAACTTTTGATTCAAAAACATGTATAGGAGCTGGGCGTGGTGGCGTACCACTGTAATCCCAGCACTGAAGAGACCAAGACAGAAGGATCACAAGTTCTAGGCTACTGTGTTCCACCTAGCAAGATCTTATCTCAAAAAAATCAAAACCCAAAGCAACAAGAGCAACAAAATCCCTTATAGAGCCACTAATATCTACTGTAACTTGAAATTTGACTAGATGAAACAAATACCATAGGTTTAATTTTACCCTAAAAATTGGGGGAAAAAATCCAAACTATTACATTTTTACATGTATAGAAAAAATTAGTTCTACTCTCACATTAAGAGGTCTAGTTGAAATATGTACAATTTTTATGTATCAGTTAAAAATAATATACAAAATAACTTATAAGAAGACCTCCAGTCAATACTGGCTTATCTAATATCAGTTGTTAAAGTCATATCCACTGATTTCTGGCTTAAATAAACTCTAAGTTTACCTTATAGGAAGTCCAACCAATTCCAATGATACTAATTTACAGCCACAGAAAGCTTATAAACAACAAACTAAAAGTTGTGGTGATGATTATATTTATCTTTCTGTTGTTGTTGGGTACATTGGAGTCAGGTCCAACTCATATTGACCCTCACAGGGTTTTCAAGGGCTGGTTGTGGATTGCCACATCCTTCTCTCATTTTTGTGGTGCTGGGGATGTAACCCAGGTCCTCAGATGATGTGGAGCAGCTCTCTACCGAGCTAAATCCCAGCCACATTTATCTTTATATCAATTCCTAAATCTCTGTATTCCAGAAAATAACTGACTATTAAATCATTTTTAAAATACTAGAGAAGAACTGGGTGCAGTGGTTTGTGCCAGCAATTCAGGAGGCTGAGGTAGGAAGATCCCACATTCAAGACCACGGGCAGCCTGTGTAACTTAGTGAGATCTTGTCTCAAAATATAAAAATAAAAAATGAGCTGAAGATGCAGGCTACTGGTAGAGCCCTTGCAAAGTTGAACCCCCAAATACCATCAAAAAAATAAACTAAAATAAAATACCAGAGAAGTATCAAGTATCAAGAAATAAGTAATTTTTTTTCTAATTTTGAGGAACAAAATCAACATACAATTATTTATACCCATAAATACTTTCAAAGGAACAGTTATCCAAATAGCAAGGGTAATTGTGGTCTAGATGAAAAGGGAGCAAAAAGAAAAGTTGCCTGCACAAAAGCAAGAAATACACTTTCCCATTGCACTGAATCCGACAGTCTCAAGGACCTATTAACTGGAGAGTCTCATTATCAGTGTGTTTTGAGCTCCCACTGAACCTGTTCCATCTCTGTGATCAATATGCTAACATGCTCAGAAAACAATTCCATATTTCCCCCAGTATCACCGCTGAGTGACAAATGAAGCCATTCTCACTGGGATAAGAAATTGGCTCTCTAGTTTGTATCATGTCAAGACTGAGGAAGACTGGAGCATCTTGTTAGGCAAGGCTAATGGTGCTGGTAATGGTTAAGAAATTCTGTCCCTTCACACTAATCTCCAGTTTTCTTTGTTCTTTTCCACTACTTTAAATATGCTCTCTTCCCTCTGTGTGTCTGTCATCCTGTCATTTCTTTTATTGTTGTTCTTGATTTTATTTCAGCACTACATTTACGTAGAGTGGTTGCAAGTGGTTGAGAATGCTGCCCAACCTGCAAGCCAGCTGCCTTCTGGCAAGGGTCCCTAGATGTCTGCTCCAGTATCACCAGACTGCCACTTAGTCCTGCCAGCACCTCTGGTCACTGGGCTAGTTAGTACAGGCGCAAACACGCTCGGATGAGCAGCCGTTTCTGAATCATAGATCTGTCATGAGTTCTTTTGTATATCAATAACCATCAAAATCTCACCGCAGCTTTCCCGCGGCAGAATTTACTCATCTAGAAAGAAGGTATCGAGACTATTCTGAGACATTTATTGCACAGAGGAATTAGTGGGGCAGGAAAATCATTTTATTTGAAATAATAATCGAAAGCCAATTTGGAACACAGCAATAAAGAACCAGACCACCACGTAACTAGGCTTACTGAAACTGATTCCAAGAACGTAAGCACAGATAGATATTTTCTGAAACCAAAACAGAAGGCGGGGAAGTGGAGAGGGGGGAGACGGACAAGCAAGTAACGACAACCATGGGGAACCTGAACTTTCATCATCTCGATTATGGTATTTTTGAGTGTTAACTGTGCTTGGCAAGCAAAAAACAGTTAAAGGCCTAATAATCAAGTGTGAACTTCACACACCTAAGTCTCCTGCAATGGTTCTTGACAGTGCTTGGCAATCTTCTCTGTGGATGGGTTTTAAACAAAAACTCATAATGATGAAATAATATAGAGGAACAAATTGCGGTGAGAAAAGCATGTTCTTGATGTCAAAGAAGGCAGCCTGTTACCGTAATGCTAGCAACACATTTTTGTCAACACTGACTGTGGTCCTGGCCACAAGCTAATTTCTGATGCCTGCTTTTTATATTATCATCTGATGGGCCATGGAGAAATGTGGGAAACTTAGATATGCTTTAAAAATTGATAAACCAATTCAGTTAGAAGAACAGAAACTCAGAAATGGAGAATAGAAAACTGATGTATTAATAAAGAATAGCAATAAAAAAGACAATAGTCATTTTAATCATTTTAGCAAAATACTATAAATGCAAACACCACTTTTCTTTCTACTGCCACTTCCCTCAGTGGTCTAGACCCTCCTTTACTTTTGGTTAATTGCTACATAATGTGTAGTGTGTATGTGTGTGTGTTGTAGTTGTTGTTGTTAGGTGCCATCGAGTTGGTATCCAACTCATAGTGACACTACGTACAACAGGCGAAACACTACTGTCAGTGCTTCTCTGCTGTTCATAGGGTTTTCAATGGCAAATTGATTTTTGGGAGTGGGTTGCTGGGTCCTTCACCTGTGTGTGTGATACTGGGGATTAAATCCAAGGCCTCACCAGTGAGCCACACCCCCAGCGCCATACAGGAACTTTAATTTAAAATAAGTATTATAACATTCTACCTGGCAGGTTTGTTCAGAAAAAAAGACATAAGAAACCTTTTAATTATTTAAACAGTGTTTATTGAACACTTAATTTTTCCACCGTACAGTGTCAGGTGCTACTATGAACCACAGCAAAGGATCATGCTATTCTCTTAAGAAACAAATTCCCTCCTTGGGAAGAGAAAGTTATATGCATATTACAATGAAAATAACAAAATAGTTATTATCAGTTAAGTGGGTAGTAGGAGTGGTAATATTTGGGGGAGTTCAAATAGAGATCAATATATCAGCCAGGCTGAGAAGTTATGTTGAGAGATTATATAGTGGTGATATTTAGAGGAGAAGTGTCTGGAGCAGGAACTTCTATGTTCAGAGTCCAGTTGTATCTCTTACTTAGCATCTCTCAGCCTACTTTTTTTCACCTATAAAATGAGGACAGTAACAATCCTTCACTTGACAATAGTACTGAAGGACTAAGTATTGGAGTGGGAAGACTTAATGTAGAATTCTGGGTCATAGTAAAAAATATAGTGTTTTAGTAAAAGGAATAGTAAGGCCAAGTTTAAAGAAGAGGTATGACATATTGCAGGTAGAGGTAAACCCTCTGACAATTAGATACTGCATACACCACAAGAAATATCTCCCTATAATGAACTTCTATAGCCCTGTGGCATTCGATCCCATCAGATCTCGGAAGCTAAGCAGGGTCAGGCCTGGTTAGTACTTGGATGGGAGACCTCCTGGGAACACCAGATACTGTAGGCTTGGGAGAAGGACCTGGCAACCCCCTCCCAATTAATCCATCATTGAAACTCCTATGAATAGCAGAGAAGCATTGACAATAGTGTTTCCCCTGTTGTACATAGGGTCACTATGAGTCGGATACTGACTTGATGGCACCTAACAACAACAACAACAATAAACATCTGAGCTTATGAGACAAGAGAAAAGGGAAAAAAAGAATGACTACTTTATATCAAGGTGTACTATAAATGTACAGTGATTGAGATAGCATAGGATTGGTGAAAGGATAGGCATATAGGTCAAAGGAACAGAATAGAAAGACCAAAATGTACTATCAAAAATACAGCTAGCTGATCGTTGGCAAAGGAGGAAAGCAACTCAGTGGAAAAAGGCAGAACGTTACAGCAATAATGATGGAACAACTAGCTGCCCATGTACCTCCCAAAATGACAAAGATAGTACACTTACTACAAAAAGTAACTCAAAATGGGCAATATTTGTAAATGTAAAATGCAATATTATAATTATACATTTTCTAAAACATTGTTCAATACCAAAAGCATAATTCTTGGAAGAAAATATTGATAAGTTGTACTTTACTAGAATTAAGCATTTCTGCTCTGCAAAAGACACTACTAATAGAACCTAAAAATAGCTCTGAGACTACAAAAAATATTTGAAAAACATACACATACACATTTGATAAAAGACTTGTAGCCAAAACATTCAAAGAATAGTCAACAATAAGTAAACAAATAATACAAGTAATAAATTGACAAAATATCTGAACACATCACTAAATAAGATATACAGATAGCAAACATTTTTTAAAAGCACAACATCATATTTACCATTAGGAAATTGTAAACTAAAACAATGAAATATTACTACACACCAATTTGAAAGGCTGTTGTCCTTAGGTGCCATCAAGTCGGGTCCAACTCATAATGACCCTCATAGGATTTTCAATGGCTGATTGTTTGAAAGACTAAAATCCAAAAATGAAACAAATCTGACATTATCAAGTGCCTGTGAGGTTGCAGAACAATAAATACTACCATCATTGCTACTTGGAATGCAAAATATATAGCCATCTTGGAAAATAGTTTGGCAGTTTCTAACAACACTAAATATAGTCTTATCACATTATATATCAATGTCACTTCTAGGAATCCACCTAAATTGTTTGAAAATTCACATCCATACAAAGACTTGCATATAATCCAACCATTTATAGCAGTTTTATTCATAATTGCCAAAACCCAAAAAGAACCAGGTCTCCTTGGAGAAATGGTAAACTCTAGAGCTGAGAGAGGAAACTAGGAAATGTACAATATGAATCTAGTGCATTTTAAGTCACCAGAAAATAAGGAAGCCCTCAAATGAATAAAAACAAAATCCCACAATTATTGTGATATGTCAAAAGATCACAGCACCCAGTAGCACTTAACAATAGCCATATACTTTTAGTAGATTCCGTATTTGGCTATATTGTACATGTTTAGCATCTACTGGGTAAATCTATCCAGGAGTGGAATTGGAAGTCACATGGAAGTATAAGTTTAACTTTATAAGATATGACAACAATGTTTTCCAAAGTGGCTGAACCTTTTATATTCTTACCAAAATTATCAGAGATCCAATTTCTTCACCTCCTTAACAATACTTGTTATTGTCAGTCTTTTTAGCTATTCTAATAGGTATGTAATGTTATTCCACCATGGTTTGAATTTTCAGCTACATGGTGATAGTTACTTTGAACATGTTTTTACATGCGTATTGGCTTCTTTTGTGAAATGTACAGTAAACTATTGGTCATATTTTTAATTAGGTTTGTTTTTCTTTTTATTATTCAATCATAGAATTCTTCATATATTCTGGACATGGACTATTCTCAAATATGTTTTCCTAGACTATGGTTTGCCTTGCCTTTTTGCTTTCTTAACTGAATCTTTTAAAGAGAAAAAGCCTTTAATTGTTGTGAAGTCTACTTCAACATTTTTTTCTTTTAAAATTTGGGGATTTTGTGTTATACACAAGAAATCTAATGTTAAAAATATTTTATCTTATATTTTTCTAGAATGTTAATATTTTCAGCTCCTATGCCTTTGAGGCTTTTGTACTTGTGGATGATATGAGGTAATGGTGAGAAATATTTTCTTTCTCTTTTTCTAAAAAATTATTTATTTTTTAATTTTTAAAATTAACATAAAATGATGGGCTTCATTTTGACATTTTTCACACACTTAAATAATGTACCTTGCTCATACTCACTGCCCCGTTACCCATTCTGCCTCTCTCCGTTCTACCACTCGTCCCCATCTTTCCCCAAAGTAGTCCCCTTTGCTTTCTCATAGATATAGATATAGACACAGATATAGATATACCAGAAAATTATACATATAAATACATATACTTAATCTAGATTCCACACATGAGAGAAAACAGGCAATATTTATCTGTTTGAGTCTGACTTATTTCACTTAACATCATGATCTCCAGTTATGCATTTTCCTGTTTTCTTTAATATTTTAATTTTTTTATGAATGGTGACTATCTTCCTCATTGAATCACCTTGGTCACTTTGATCATATAAATTTTGGTTTATTTATAATTTTTCTATTTTGTTCTACTTATCTGTATGTCCACACTGATGCCAATAAAACAGCAATAACACAGGGTATTGATTATCACAAATATAATAGTCCTGAAATCAGGTAGTATTGGTTCACAGGTACTGTTTTTAACGTCAAGATTGTTTTCAATATTTTAGGCCCTTTGTCCTTGCATATAAAAGAAAATTATCTGGCCAATTTCTTCAGTAAAAATATCCAGCTTGTGATCCTCCTGCCTCTGCCTCCTCAGCTGCTGGGATTACAGGCGTGCGCCACCACGCCTGGCATGTGATTGCGCTTCTTTAGAATCTATGGATCATTTGTGAGAAAATGCTTCAAACAGTTGAGTTTTGTCAACTGTCAATTGGTTTAAATATTTTGACATTTCTCTTTGCAATGTTTGACAAGCACTATTATGTAAGATAATTTCTTTTTAAATCAAGCACTTTATCATCTTTGTGACCATGGTTTATTTAAGTCTAGGAAAATTATCCTCCAGAATATCCCACATCTGGAAGTGACTAGATAATGTCTAGCAATATTATAAAACTTATTATTCTATTTTATATATTTTCTGTAGAATGAATGTTATATCTTGTGGATTATTAAACTCAACTTCAATATCTTTTGCTGAAACATCCCAAGTGATGCTGTGTATTTTGTATAGCACAGAGTCAGAAGGGACACACTATGTGATTGACTCTACAATAGTGTCAGGTGAGGATGCCGTAGGTTGATTCCTCCAATGAACCGTTACACTTTTCTTTTCTGTGTGGATAATTTGGGCACTACACGAATGTCTAATGCCTCACCAACAAATTGACAGTCTGTTTTGGATGAATAATTACACTTTGATATGTAAAATTCAGTTTTCTAATCCTATTAATTCTTCCACATTTGTTAGCCAGTATTCTTTAATTTTGGGCTTTTCCCCATCAATTAGGACTTTCTTGAAGTTGTTTTCTTATGTTGCAGGTTAAAGCATAGAATTATTGTAATTATTTTAGGTATCAAGATTTATATTGTAAAGAGATAGTTTTATAAAATTAAAGTTAATAAACAATAACAGAAGTGTGACATAGTGATATGGTGCTTGCTGAGCATTATGAGGCCCAGCATTTGATTCCCAGCATTGAAAAACAAAAGATAATATTGAATTAAAAGACATATGAAAGTTGACATATAATTCACATTGATAGATTTTAGTTCTTTCTATTAAAACAGACTAACAAACATTGTTGACTAAAAACCAACCAATATCTCCACTGGGCATTCAGACACAGGCTTCCAATCTATTCTCTAATGAAAAGTTGTGAAGTCTTCTTGGAGAAGTAACTGATCCCATGACTTGGAGAGAAAAAGTAAAAATGGCCCTGAGGCAAATTTTGAACCTAAGAGCAAGAAAATTCCCTAAGATGAACAGGGACTTTTCAATGGCAGCCAGAGCTATTCTCTACTTACCCAAAATTTGAGCATAAAAAAGAATAATGATTATAGTGCAATGGAACATAATCATTTAATTTATAAAATCCTTAATAATTATGAGACTATAGTAACATACGGGCTGGGATTTGGCTCAGTTGATAGAGCGCTGTGCTGCAGTCTCTGAGGTCCCGAGTTCGATTCCCAGCACCGCAAAAATGGGAGAAGGACCTGGCAATCCACTCCCAAGGCAATCCCGAAACGGTCAGCCATTGAAAACCCTATGAGGGTCGCTATGAGTCGGATACCGACTTGATGGCACCTAACAACAACAACAACAACATAGTAACATACAATGAAGCTCTTTTGCCATAATTTAGGGCAGTATTTAAGGGGACAAACATTCTTTACTTTGAAATTTGAAGAAATTATCCTAAACACCTTATTTCAAGATTTATGTTTTATGTGTTTGTTTGTTTCTTTATTGTAGTACTGGGGGCTAAACCCAGGGCCTTCTACATACTTTGCAAGTCCTGTACCACTGAGGTGCAGCCTTAGCTCATTCTTATTTTTATTCTCTTGATCTAGGGCTCACAGAGTTATACAGGATTTCTCTGACCTTGAACTCATGATTTTTTTTGTATTAAGACAGAGTCTCACTAAGTGGTGAAGGCTGCCTCTGATTTTGAACCTGAGATTCTCCTCCTTCAATATTGTGAATGGTTGGGATTATAGATGTGTGTCACTGGCACCTGGCTCAGTGTCCTCTCTTATTAAGATCTTACATTAATACATTGATACAAAGAATGTATCAAGTTATTGTGCAGGGAAAAAAAGAAGCAAATTACTTGCAAGAGATGAGAATAGAGAATGAAAAACCAATCTGGACATTTTATAAAGAGGATCAGAAAGCATAACAATGAGGACAGAAGTAGAGAAACTTGATAGAATTAAGAAACATTTAGGATTGCAACCTACAGAACATGAAGATTTAGATGCAAAAGGTGAACCTAAAATAAGTTTGGTTTCCAGGTTGCCATTGAGAGACCAACTTGACAATTTTGCCACCAACTAAAATAGGCAAAGAAAGAAGGGGAGTAGTTTATAGGACAGAAATGTTGAGTTTAGTTTTAGTATTGTCAATTCTGAATTGTCTATAGTATAGGACTTTGTCCAGCCAGTAATTTGATGAAAAGATCTAAGGTTTTCAGGAGTTCAGCAGCATTTTTAAAAAGCTCATTGGACTTTCATTGCAAAAGTCATGTATGACTTTATTAGGAAAATATTGCAGAATTTGTAGAAAAGTACATATATATGCAGTAACCTACTACAAGAAAGTAGATGGCAGCAGCTAGATAAAGAAATGTCAAGGTTAAAAGAAAAAATATTTTCAAGAATTAGCAAACCACCCGGCACAGTGGCGCACACCTGTAATCCCAGCAGCTCAGGAGGCAGAGGCGGGAGGATGGCAAGTTCGAGACTAGAGGCAGTCTGCATAACTTAGCGAGACCCTGTCCCAAAAAGTAAAAAAAAAAAAAAA
>VMDO01008032.1:0-36893 GCA_007922755.1 Pedetes capensis | reverse complement strand
TCAAAAAGTAAAAAAAATGGGTTGGGGGCACAGCTCAGTGATCCAGCACTTGCAAATCATGCAGGCATGCAGGTTCAACAGCTAGTATCACAAAAAAAAAAAAAAAGTTTCAGCACACTGGTCATAATTAATGTGCCCAAAATGCACAAAATTCATTAAATTCCAATAATTTAGAAGCCTGGACTAAATTTTCAGGCTCTAGTGTAAAATAAAAACATGAGACCCCTTGTTTAAAAAATTATTAAGAATTTCAAAGCTGGGCACAGTGTTGCACTCCTGTAATCCCAGCAACTCATGAGGCTAAGGCAAGAGGATCCCAGGGTAGAGGCCAGAGGCAGTCAGCACAACTTAGAGAGATGCTGTCTCAAAATAAAAAAAATTAAAAAGGTGCTAGGGGTTCAGCTCATTAGTAGTGCATGAGTGAAACACTTGGATCAAATACTGAAAAAATTAAAAATATTTCATAATAGCAACAGCAGAGCTTTGACTAAATGCAGGGCCCTTCTTAGTAGGGAGATCTGTGCTATGGAGTGCATAACAGGCTATGAAGTCAGCCCTGTCAGGGGCCTTCTCTGTTCCAGTCACAAAAATTTGAAATATTTATGAGTTAACTTCCCTCTTTTTTGTTTGTGATAAAAGTATTGTAGTGAGTAGTCACATTGACAAACAAGTAGATTTTTGTTTTTAACTGGTAAAAAGACCTCAAATTGCATTTCTTATATTTCACATAAATATTTGTCCAGAACACCTTCATTTTTGTTTGTTTGTTTGTTGTTTGTTTTGTTTTTGTTCTTTGGGGATTGGGTCTTGCTACATCGCCCACGCCTGCCTCACACACACTATGTATCCCATGCTGGCTTCAGACTGGCAATTCTCCTGGAGTGCTAGGATTACACACATATGCCACTATACCTTCCTTAAGATGCCTTGATTTTTATGCACAAAAGATTTCACTATCCATTCAAGTTTTTCAAATTTGCTATTTATACTGTGTTTTGAGAAGAATGCATGGTTTGGTAGTTTCTAAATTAAGTAATAATCTTATTCAGAACATAATGTATTAATAGGATTATGTTTAGTGAAGTTTCTAATATGAAGTAAATAACTGCTTGCTCTGGCTTTTTGTCATCTGTTTCTATGTGAGTTTTAAACATGCATTGTATGATTCATCAAAACATAGCACCACTTCACTCCATGGACACAGAAAAACAATGGTTATTCAAAACATACAGAAGAAGATATTTATTACATGAACCCTTCAACTGAATTGTGCAGATAACCCAGCACAACATTTGGAAAACAAAATAACAATTTCTTTTATCACATATCTATCTTATTAGTGCACCAAGAGAAATAAACCTACAATGTAGATGTAAAGAATAATTGCCAAGCACCTCAAAATCTGTGTAAGCTGTGAATGCAAAAGGAAAATTCTGTCTATATGGCCTTTGTTTCAAAAGGTTATTGTCCATTCTGTGTGAGGTCACCAGAATGGAGAAAGCATACAGAGATTCTGACTTATTAAAGCAAATAGGGAGGAAAAATCTGCTTATATCAGAGCTTCAAGATAAGACAATATTACAGCCCTTCCCTACGGTTCATTTGTGATAATCACAACTAGAGTCATGGATGTATGACCTGTGCTGTCACACAGGGTCTCATACTTAGAAAGTCCTCATACTTGATATAATGCTGTACTATCCATGCCTTGAGATTCTTAATAAATTTTTAACAAGAAGTTGTGCATTTTCATATTTTGCTGGGCTCTTCCAATTAAATACTGGTCCAGGTGATAATGTGTGCATGTTTTTGTTGTTGTTGTTAGGTGCCGTCAAGTCAGCATCCGACTCATAGCGACCCTCATAGGGTTTTCAATGGCTGGCTGTTTCGGGATTGCCTTGGGAGTGGGTTGCCAGGTCCTTCTCCCATTTTTGCGGTGCTGGTAATCAAACTCGGGACCTCAGAGACTGCAGCGCAGCGCTCTACCAACTGAGCTAAATCTCAGCCCAATGTGTGCATATGCACTGCCAAAAAAGCTTAGTATGGAAACATCAATCATAATAAATAAAAACCCACAATTAATTGAATTAAGTGTAACAAAAACAGCATAACAAAAACATAACAAAAACAGACAGCTAGCTGTTTTATTTATAAACTTAAATCTAATGTGCTCCTATCTCAACTTAACATAGAACACATCTTTTAATATATTTTCTTTGGCTGAGCACCATGGTGCATGCCTGTAATCCCAGTAACCCAGGAGGCTGAGGCAGGAGGACCACAAGTTCAAGGCCAGAGACAGCCTACACAACTTAGCAGGATCCTACCTCAAAATAAGCAACTAAAAAAGGGAGGCTGAGGGTACATCTCAGTGGTAGAGTGTTTACATAGTATGAGTGAAGCTTTGGATTCAACCCTCCAGCACTGCAAAAAAGAAAAAAAATCCTTTCTTTCTTTCTAAGATGTTGGTTTTCCAGTGACATCTGTATTATCAAATCTGCTAAGAATTGCTATGAATGTTGTATTGGTATCCTCCTGTTGTAGTTTATTGCTGTTGGAATGAAATAAAACTTTTAGTCAGGCACTGTGGTACATGCATACAGTCATAGCAACTCAAGAGGATGAGGCAGAAACATCACAGGTTTGACGCAAGGAGCAGCCTAAGTAACTCAGAGAGACTCTGTCACAAAATAAAGAATGGACTGGGGATGCAGATCAGTGGTAGAGCACTTGCCTAACATGTGTAAGGACCTAGGTTTATCTGTCTAGTACTAAAAATAAGAAAAAAAAAGAAATATAATCTTTGACAACTTTTATAGTATGGTTCCAATCATCACAGTGTGTACTCTGGCATTCAAGTTTCACTACTCTACATAGAGAAGGGGAACTTAAGGAACACAGGCATGGAAAACAGGAAAAAAGATGAGAGGTCCCATACAATATAGCTACTTATGATTATGTGATGTCTAGTTGAGACTGAGAATCTCTACATCTTTGACTCATTGCTACAATGGTTTGAATAGAAAATGTTCCATGAGGCTCAGTGGGTAGCACTGTTTCAAGAGGTCGTGGAACTGTAGGAGGTAGAACCTAGCTGGCACAGGTGAGTGGGAGGAGGCTTTTGCCTAGGCCACCTGTTCTGGTCTGACTCTCCACTCCAGATCTACCATGATATGAACAGCTCTCCTCCACTCCAGGCTCTGCCACCATGGGCTGTGCTCCTCTGCACTGTCTTCCCCTCTGCCCCTATGGACTCAACCTCTGAAACAGTGAGCCAAATAAATCTTTCCTCTGTTAAAGTGCTCTGTTGGGTATTTTGTCATAGCAGCACAGCAGCACAGAGACTAGACAACTGCCAAGTTCAATTCAAGGCCATGAGAGGGGTAGATATGTGTAAGACTAGACCAGGCACATATATACCTTAACATCTACTCATATGTTCCCTTAGATCTCAGTCTAGTCTTCTGATAAATCAGACTAGATGAGATGGAGCTGCAGGGAACCTAAAGCAACAGACAGAACAAAGTGCCTCCTTGAGCCTTTTCTTAGTGTATACCACAATCTCAGCTATTGAAATGTGACTCTGACATTACTAAAAAATGAGAAAACTAGATCCAAGAAGCCTGCAGTGGTAGCCCTGTGGCATCCGATCCTGTCAGATCTCGGAAGCTAAGCAGGGTTGGGCCTGGTTAGTACCTGGATGGGAGACCACCTGGGAACACCAGAAGCTGTAGGCTTGGGAGAAGGACCTGGCAACCCCCTCCCAAAAATCAATCTGCCATTGAAAACCCTATGAACAGCAGAGAAGCACTGACAATCGTGTTTCCCCTGTTGTACTCAGGGTCGCTATGAGTCGGAAACCGACTCGACGGCACCTAACAACAACAACAACAGATCCAAGAAAAGATCAGGAAGAAAAGATAAAGCAAAAATAAGTTGTTCCTAAAACCTGCTTCAGTTTATCTACATCCTTCACTCTCAGCTTGCATAAGCTAAGTCTCCTCTGAAGCAGGAGGAATCTTATGCGCCACATGTTGCTCAGGTGATAAGTACTTTGAAAGAAATTACACCACAATAAATGGTGATCCAAAACCAGGCCATAAGCCTGGCATGGTGGCTGATGCCTGTTATTTCTGTGACTGGGGTTGGGTGGAACATGAGGATTGCCAGTTTGAGGAGAGGGGAAGACTGTGTAACTTAGCAAGGACCTGACTCAAAATCAGAAATAAAAATAAAAATAAAATGGGCTAGAGGTACCCCATGGTAGAGCACTGGCACAGTATGTGTGAGGCTCTGGGTTTAACCCCCAAATATTGGAAAAAAGAAAAAGACTGCAACTCTTGAACTCCAGACTTTTATTGCTTTTCTTCAGTTCCTTGGAAAAGCTGACATCTAGTAAAGGAGACCTACACATGACCTCACATCTGACCCTTCTCTGATGCTTCTTTCCTCAGGCATGGGAGTGATGTGAAAACAAGCTTTGAAAATCCTCTAGAGGTTAAAGAAATAATTTCAGACTATAGTTGTTGTTGTTGTTGTTCTTAGGTGCCATCGATTCAAGTCGACTCATGGTGACCCTATGTACAACAGATGAAACACTACCGACACTGTGCTATGGCCCGCACTATTGTCAGTGCTTCTCTGCTATTCATAGAGTTTTCAATGGCTGATTGCTTTTGATAATGGGTTGCCATGTCCTTCTCCCAAGCCCACAGCACCCAATATTCTTAGGTGGTCTCCTATTCAAGTACTAACCAGGCCTGACCCTGCTTACATTCAGAGATCTGATAGGATTGGATGTCATGGTGGTATGGCTGCAGGCTGAATACAGAGACCTAGGTAAATGAGAAATTGTGTGATGTGTTTGAATTAGTTTGCTAAGGAAGCCATAACAAAGCTCACCCAACTGAATGGGCTAAGCAATAGAAAATTATTTTCTCATGGTTCTGTAGGCTAGAAGTCTGAGATCTGTGAGGAAAAATCTGTTCCATGACTGTCTCCTAGCTTCCTGTAAATGGCTGGCAATCTTTGAAGTTCCTCAGCTGGTAGAAGCATCACTCTGACCTCTGCCTTGGTCTTTGGGTGATGCTTTATTTATATGCTTGCCTGTGTCCACATTTACCCTTTTTATAAGAACAACAATCATATAGAATTAGGTTCCATTCTGAAAACGTCATTTTAAATTGATTACTTCTGTAACGAATCTATTTCCAAATAAGACGACATTCTGAGGCATAAGGGCTTAAGACCTCAACTTGTACATTTTAAGGGACATGATTTAATCCATAATAGAGGTTAATACAAAGAACTGATTTACATCAATTTGAAGATAGTAATCTGGCTACATACTTGTATACTAAAAATATCTATTCGTGGCTACAAGTGTTTTCAGTAATAATACAGAGGATACTAAAAGCAAATATACACATTTTAAATAAGGAAACAACTATATTAAAATTGTAATACTCAGATGAGCATGGTTGCACATGTCTGTAATCCCAGTACCTTGGGAGACAGAGGCAGGAGGATTGCAAGCTCAAGGCCAACGTCAGCCTGGGTAATTTAGGGAGACTTTGTCTCAAGGCAAAAATACTTTTTAAAGGGGCTGGGGTATAGCTCAGTGGTGGAGCACTTGCAAAGTATATGCAAGGCCCTGGATCCAACTCACCAGTGTCATGAAAATAAATAAAATAAAATTATAATAATATATACCAATAACAAAAGATAAATACAGGTCACATCTTGACTTCTGTAATAATAAGTGCTCAGTGTGGTTACCATAGCAGGGGCAGCAGGACTTGTTATGGTATCAGGCCTCCCAGATAGTAGCAATTTTACAAGCAATTGTTAGGCGTGTTGGAGGTTCTGTGGTGTACTCACACCTCCATTGTCATACTTCCACAACATTCTCAAATTTCAAATACCACTTCAAAATTATCTTGGCCCCCTTAAACAAACACACTTCCACTGTTTTCTTTGACTATTCTGCCTGTTGCATGGTGGCACTCACATTCATTTGATTAACTCCAGCTTTTGACCAAATGTCCTACTACATATTGCTACTATAATATAATGCAGTTTTGAAAAGTAAAACCTAGATAACATTTCTTTAACAATGTATACTGTTTTTGGCAACTCTGGCACCAGATGAAGACAGTAACCACTTTGAGCACCTCTTCTAATTGCAAAGGTGAAATGTGACTTGTATTCATCTTTTGTTATTGGTGTATATTATTACAATTTTAATACTTAAAATGTGTATACATGTTGGCACCCTCTGTATACACATACACACGCACATAACACACACACATGCACACACACATCTCCTGTATGGATGGATAGGATAGAAGAGAGAGGGAGAGAGAGAGAGAGAGAGAGAGGCATGACCTGAGGTTGGGGAAGGGTACAGAAGTGGAACAATATAATGCCTGTGTGAATAAATAAGTTTTCATGTACGTTAAAATGTAATGAGAATCCATAGAAAGATTTTAAGCAAAAAAATTTCATAATCTGATTTACATTTTTAAGATAGAAGTTTGGCTTCTAAATGGAGAATCCATTAGAGGAAGCAATAGAGAAGTCATCATAAGAGTTGACCTGAGATATAATAGAGTAGATGGGGAGATGGGCAGAGGTAAAATTGAAATTCACGTGGAAGGTACAGCTATCAAGAGTTACAGATGGATGGAATTTTCAAGGTACGCAGGAGGGAGAACTTGTGATGGGTTCCCTGGAATTGGATTGATGTCAGTGCTATATACTGAACAATGGCAATTCTTAGGGAGGACTTTTATTTTGGACATGCTAATTTGCTAAAGCACAGCTCTGGCTGTTCGCCGTACAGGTTTTGATATATGTGTGAGTAACTTTTCTTACATATATATCATTGGAAAACCCTGTCAATGATTTTGAATACCCAAAAGATGTATATTTAACAAGTGCCTACTATGAACAAGAAACGTAGCCCCAACTTGAATAACTTTAAATTGTGTTTTGGAGAAATATGGTGAGGGCATATTGGAAGAGAGCATAGGAAAGTTAGTGTTTCATCTTCATGACTAGGAAGACAATAGACGACATTTATGGTAAAAATAAGGAAAAATTAAGAGAACCATGATGCTATCCTATTTTAAAATATTTAGTTAAATACTGGAAAATAAGAAGCTATTTAAAAGCTAAAACTACCTGGGTAGGACAGTACACGCATATAATCTCAGCAGTCTGGATACTGAGGTAGTAAGATTGTGAGTTCAAGACTAGCCTGGACTTCATAATGAGATTCCGTTTCAAAAAGAAAAAGTAAAAACAAAAAGGAAAATAAATTAATAAAATAGCTGAAACTGACTAACTCAAGTAAATCAAAATAGTTTCTAAAGATTGGGAAGATTTCTTTGCAATTACATAACTATAATTTTTAAGATTCATAAACATAGTTATTTGGTAAGAAACACATTTATATTTAATTTATTTAAAATGCTTACCAAAAAGATCCAATTTCACTAAAAAATCATATTTTCCTTGAAGAAGACAAGTCTTTAAGCCTAAAAATAGGTAAAATACATATATGCTATAAAATTTCTTTGGGAGTATTACATTTTTCTTAGAAAAAAATTGAAATGTCTAATTTTCAGTCATGGGAGATGGACCTGGCAACCCACTCCCAAGGCAATCCCAAAATAGTCAGCCATTGAAAACCCTATGAGAGTCGCTATGAGTTGGATACCAATTTGATGACAACTAACAACAACAACAACAACAATTTTTAGTCACATTTGACTTGTGAATGAGTAGATACAAAATATCCTAAGTTACTTGAACTGAAGCTTAAGTCTAAGGTCAAAAGTTAAGTAGTATATGCTGGACTATGGCCCAAGTAAATTACTCTTTGTTCAGGGAGGCAAAAATATTTTTGAATGTGGACATTTCTGATATAGTTGTCATTGTATTTATTTGGCTTATGTTTTCAGAAGTAAACATAGAAAATGCACAGTTCACTACTGCCCCCTGCTGCTTGTAAAGCTGAGGAGAAAAGAACAATTAGAACTGCAAGCCATCTGTAATTATGTGTCCTGAAACAAGATCCCAGGTAAAGTTTTGTAGTATATTGACTCGCTGTATTTCACTGAAAAATGAACCTGTGGATTAGATTGCTAGTGAGTCTAGAATACCCTTATACTTTGAGAGAGAAGATGGCAAATCTTCATAAAATGACTACTATTTCAGAGAGAAGATCTGGGGAAAAAAGTACCTCTTTCCTAATAAATCAGTATAGTTTTTCTTAGATGATTAGTGTATTATGAGAACATTTAGAGAACAAATCATTGAAATGGCGAGTCAGTTATAATATCTTATTGAGGGAAACCAACATAAACCAATTTTGTCTTTTAGAAGCTAGGAAGTTTTTTCTGGTATATATATAGAAAGCCTCCAGCTGTAAGAAGAGAATACTATGTCCCTCACATCAACAGGAGGCTTGCTCCAATAGAAGCAAATCTTAAACCACATTCTGCCAAACATACAAACACCAGCAAACAAGAAGTCATCCAACCTAGTCATGCAAGCTAGCTTGTTTCTTTGTCCTTGGGACTCTCTCAAGCAAATTCCAATGTTAATCTTCTAGCAAAATCATTTCACTTTCTAGTAAGGCCACACAATGACTCCTTTATGAAATGAGGTGGAATCTGAGGGAGGATGAGAGGGGTAGGGCCAATCATTGCAGAGACAATATAGCATCCTACCCTATAAAACAAAAATATTTTCTTACACTGACAAAGTGATGTTATCATATCTAAAAAAAATTTAAACATGACTCCTGAATACCATTTCACTCCCACTTCTTCAATTCCTGAATCGATCCAAACTATGTTTTGCAAAATCTAAGCAGTACCCTCCAATATTTTCCTGGTGATGCTCTGACTAGCTGAATGGCCATCTCCTGCCAGGGATTTGCCACATCAGTTGGGAATATACCCTAGGTCCCGTGTGAAGGACATTATGAGGCTGATAAAATGACCTCCTAATGTCAAGATTGACTAAGGTTTTTATCAAGTGGAGGAACAAATTTCTTTGTGGTAGGAGTGAGGACTCCAGACAAAACAGCACTTTGGTATTGAGCACTTTTTCATTTCAGTTAGCTAACTTATCTGACTCCCATGGAAAACTGTCTATTGAGGTACTTTGTCCATTTTATAAATGCAGTGTTTAGTTTTTGCTCTCAGGTTGTGTGAGTTACCTGTACATTTTGGATATTAGTGTTCTATCAGACATATGGTTTGCAAATATTTCCTTCTACCCCATAGGTTGCCTTTTCTTATTGCTGATTTTTCCTTTGTTATGCAAAACCTTTTTGGTTTGATGTAGTCCCACTTGTTTATTTGTTGCTTGTGCTTTGGAAATAACATTAGTAAAATCTTTGCCAAGACCAATGTCACGTTGCTTCCCCTCTGTTTTCCTTTAGAATATTTGTGGTTTCTGATCTTGTGTTTAAGTTTTTAACTTATTTTGACTTGATTTTTGTGTATTGTGTAAAATAAGGGCCCAGCTTCATTCTTTTTACATGTGAATATCCACTTTTCTGAACACTATTATTTAAGGAGATTATCCCTTCCCCATTATATATTCTTGGCATCTTGGTATCTTTGTTGAAGTAGGGGACTGTATACACATGGGTTTATGTCAGGGCTCTCTACTTTGTTCTGTGAGTTTGTGTCTTTTTTATGCCAGTAACATACTGTTTTGATTATTATAAGTTTATAATGTATGAAAAATGTTCAACATCAGTAACCATCAGAGAAATGTAAATAAAAAACACAACTAGCTATCACTTTTGATAGGATGACTATTAACAAAAAGCCAAATGATAGCTAATAATTACAAAAGTATGGCACAAAGAGAACCTTTGTACACTGTTGACAGGATTGCAAATTGGTACAGTGATTATGAAAAACAATATGGAGCCTCCTCAGAAGAACTGAAAATAAAATTACCATGTGATTCAGCAATCCCAATTCCTGGTATATACCCAAGGAAATTAGAATCAGTATCTTGAAAAGGTATCTACACTCTCACGTTCATTGCAGCATTATTCACAATAGCCAATAAGGGAACAACTTGCATCCTTTAAAGATAAATGGATAAAAAAAAAAAACATACTGCGTGTACATACATATATTTGTACATGTGAGCATTAATGTGTTACATAAATATATATGCCATATATTCTTGATTGTAATCCACATATTTTGAATAGTTTTAGAGGGGTACAAAATAAGATGTGCATTACAATTATGTGCAGATTGAATTCTCATGAGTGCTCTGGAGAGAGCACTCTGGAACATGAATGCAGTCTGCACATGACTCTAATTCACATCTGACTTTGTAGCTCCCTAAAACTGTTGAAGGGCTGAGATTTAGCTCAGTTGGTAGAGTGCTTCTCTGCAGTCTCTGACATGCTGAGTTTGATTCCCAACACCACAAAAATGGGAGAAGGACGTGGCAATCCACTTCCAAGGCAATCCCAAAACAATCAGCCATTGAAAACCCTATGAAGGTTGCTATAAGTCAGACACGATTCGACGGCACCTAGCAACAACAACAAAAACTGTTGAAAGGGTGTGGATTAGAATCAAGAATATATAGCACAATGTCTTTGTTGTTGTTAGATGCCACTGAGTCCATTCTAACTCATTGAAACCCTTATAGAGTTTTCAATGCCTGTTTCTGGATTGTTTCGGGAGTGGATTGTCAAGTCCTTCTCCCATTTTTGGCAGTGCTGGATATTGAATCTGGGTCTTCAGAGGGTGTAGAGCAGCACTCTACCAACTGAGCTAAACACCCCCCATATAGCACATACACCCATATTTATGGATAAAGAAAATGTGATTATACACACACATGATGGATTGTTATTCAACCTTTAAAAAGAAAGAAATTCTCCCTTGGATGAATGGATTTCGAAGGTATTACACTAAGTGAAATATGACAGTCACAGAAAGACAAATTCCACATTATCTCACTCATATGTAGAATCTAAAGAAGTCAAACTCATAGAAGCAGAGTACACAGATGATTGCCAGAGACGCTGGAAGAAAAAAAGTGGGGATTTTGGTCAAAGGCTATAAACTTTCAGTAAAGAATGAATAAGTTCTGGAGAGCAAAGGTACAACATGGCAAATAATGTTGTTATTAGGTGCCATCAAGTTGGATCTAACTCACAGCAACCCTAAGTACAACAGAACAAAATTCTGTCCAGCACTGTGCCATGCAGTCAATCTTTTTGTGTTTGAGCCTATTATTGTAATCACTGTTTCTTCTCATTTTGAGAGATGCCACATCAGCATCAGCAAAAGAGGTCCCAGGGCCTTTACTCCATTCTCATCATTAAGGTTGACTCTACTTTGAGGAGGCAATTCTTCCCCAGTCATTTCTTGAATGTCTTCCAGCCTGGGAGGCTCATTTTATGGCACTATATTTGACAGTGCTTCTCTGGTACTCATAGTGTTTTGAATGGCAAATTGTTTTGAGAGTGTGCTGCCAGCTTCTTCTCCCTAGTTTTTCTTAGTCTGGAAGCCCAGTTGAAACTTGCCCACTATGGGTGGCCTTGCTGGTATCTGAAATACCGGTGGCATAGCTTTTGCCCAACAGCAATACACAAGCCTCCACAGCACAAAAAGCTGACAGACTTGTGGATAATAGCTATGATTAATAATAATAAATTGTATACTTGAAATTTGATGAAAGTAGATTTTAAGTGTAATCCTCACCAACAAAAATGTAGCTAAGTTGATGAATACATTAATTAGCTTGTTTGTGGCAATCACTTTACAATTGTATATATATCAAAATATCATGTTGCAGAACTTAAATGCATACAATTTTTATTTCTCAATTATATCTCAATAAATTAGGAGGGAAAAGAAATAACTAAACCAAATACAACTTTAGGATTTTAATGCCACCATTCTGGATTATTATGTTTTGATCCTGAAAAGTGATTGCCCAGATTGGCTGAGAACAGAGAGGAGTGACTTTTTTGAGTTTAAAAAAACAAGATATATAATTGCTCTTATGCCATCTTTCTGATACTTATTTGATATTTGATAGACATTGAAAGGTGTTTGATACTGATAGACATTTAAACCAGCTTTTACTATAGCACACTGTCTGACAGAAAGGCAGTGAAGGAGCTTCTAAAATCTAGAAGGGACTATAGCCATACCAGCTGAATATGCTTGATCTTGCCTAAAACCGACAAGGACTGATATTTATCTCTTTCCCAAAAAATGTACTTTGATAACTGATAAGTGGTTGCATTGATCAATTCTCAAACTTAGAAGGATAATGCATTATTATTACCAGTAGATGATATAAGAGATTACAAAAGATGTGGGAGTCATTGAGAACAATAATAGGAAACTTGGAGTATTCTTTTTAAAATAACCAGTCAAAAAATACAACTACTAAGCAAACTATCAAAAACAAGATATCTAAGAATGCTAATCCCAAAGCCTGAAACAAAACTGGAGACTGATGGAACTGATCATAGAAAAGTTGCTAGGATTCAGTTTTAAATCAGTTCTTAAATGAAGAAATCTAATTAGATTAGTAGACTCAGATTGAAGAGACAATCTCTACTTTGTAATAGAGATTGAAGAAATTCTCTAGGAAAGAATGCTAAGACAATATTGTTAAGAACATGTCTTACTGTCCGTTCTTCAGAAAAGAATCTTCAGTTAGAGTTGGTGAGGGCCTTAGGACACTGATAGCTTTCAAAGTTCAGTGTCATTTTTCACTTTCAGCTGGTGTGCCTTTCTAAGCTCGTGGTCACTTTTGTAATTTCAATGATTGTGATGAAATGTAGCATTCAACTGGAGTGTCTTGTGGGCAAGTGTTGCTTTAAATGGAAAGGTCTTCTTTTATCTTAATTGGAATTTTGTGTGATTAAATTTTTCTTTGGGTTGGGTTTACCTCAGTTTGTAGAGTGCTTGCTCTGCACTCTGTGAGGACCTAGGTTTGATCCCCAGCACCACAAGAATGGGAGAAGGATGTGGCAGTCCACTCCCAAGAACAATGTCAAAACGATCAGCTATTGAAAACCCTATGAGGGTTGATATGAACTGAACTCAGCTCAACAGCACCTAACGACAATGACAAATTTCTCTATAATATCTTCAACTTCCCCATCCTCCATTTCTCACGGGGCAAAAAAAATGACATTGACAGAATATGGATCATATAAGGTATAATTTCTGATAAAATGTGAATAAACTTCCTCTTTATAAGGCTCATTACTTAATATTTCTGTACCTTGAATCAGATACAGCATAGCGTGCGATCATAATGATTTCCATTTGCTGGAAATGTTTCACTTGTGCACATCTAGAATAACTTTTTTCATTTGTCCTCATACAGCTTATTAGATTTACCAAAACCATGAAGTTAAATTTAGATTCTTGGAAAAGGAACTGTATGTGCTAATATGAATTTATAAAAGTACTCAACTCTATACTTTTTTTTTTTTACCAGAATTAGCTGGCCAATTTCACATTGCCCAATGCTAACATTTAAAATGTAGGAAAATATGTCTCTTTCTTATTTAAAGTTGGAAATGTGATCTGTAATTAAAAGCACAATGATTTAACTTCTCCTTAACAAGAGACATCAATGATTGGCATTTTCTGAAGGGAATTACCTTCCCAAAATGATGCTTGCCAACTGGCATTTGAAATGCAGCCCTTCATATATATATGATCTGTTTTAACTCAGAAACTTGCGAAGTTAAAATTCCAAGGAATTAATAGCTAACACCCAACGCAAAGGTTAATTTAAATGTCAGCCCTTCCTCTAATTTTCCATTAGAGACTTAATAAATTGAGTTATTCTACCAATGTGATTACAGATTGTAGCCTTGGACATGTTACTTTTATGTGCCTTTGTTATCTCATTTGTAAAGTAGAGAAAACAGTAGTATACACTCATTGAGTTCTTGTGAATACTAATGGAATACATATAAATCTCTTGTGGTAGAGTCTGATATATAATAGGTACAACAAATGCTAGTTGTTGGTATTATTGATACATAATACCATATGTGTTGGTGACATTCTCTTATTCTCTCATTCATGGCACTGTATCATGGCAAAGCAATAAACCCACCCGGTCAAATAATTAAGAAGAAAAATTCTCACAGGCAGAGCATTTTACTGTGAGAGATTATAAATAGTCAAATCAGGTTCTGTAATAGAAAAGAAAGTTGAAGAATTAATTATATGCTTAGATGGATCAAAAACAGAGCTAGGAATAAAAGAATCACTTGGTTTGACACATCCTGATCACCAGCCATATGTATTTTCAAAAGAATTAGTGGAAGGATGATAAGAAATATTTATTTTACTTTTACATATTTCTTGATCACCAGTTTTTTTCCAAACCAAGCAAGTATTACTTCTATAGAAAAAACAAAAGATAGCAAACAAAAACTCTAACAATGTATCTTAAAGGAATAAGCTAAAGATGTTATTTTAATAGTAAATTCACTTGTTACTGTGGAGAACATGTTTCTAGATGGGAAGAATTGAAGAAAGCTGAATTTTTAGCTCATCTTTGATTTTTAGAGGAAAAAGAAGACTTAGCTGAACCCAAAAGAAAAAGAAATAATGCCAGAAAAGTAGCAAAGCCAAGTGAAAAAATTAGGTCTTTTAGTAAGGACATTCCCTCTGCTATCAATAGTATGCTCTAATGGGGAAAAGATACTCCTGTTTGCGTGGATTCATCTAAGATAGACTGAGGATGTAGCTTAGTTGCAGAGCACTTGCCTACCAGAGTGAAAGAAAAGGAAGAAGAGAAAGAAGGAAGGAAAGAAGGAAGGAAGGAAGGAAAGAAGGAAAGAAAGAAAGAAAACCAAATGGTCCCCAATGACTCTTTAGAGGGACAATGAACCTAGGAGCTCCAGATTACAGTTTTCACTCATGCTTTTGACTCACTTTCTTCGAGGGCAGTGTCCTGATATTCAGCAGAAAAGGAAGCAAAGGGTTCCATTCCCAGGTCTTTGAATCTGAAAAATGTGGTGTTACTTTCTCATCATTGATTCCAATTGTATGTTTTCATTTATGATGAATAAAACAAATTGTGAAAAATAAGCTTTCCAAGCTGTATAGCTGAACCATTAAAAAATAATCTTGCTTATTGAAAATAATGTTTTATGACTTTGGAAAATAAGCTTTTTTATCTAAATATTTAAAACCCACATATCATAATCTGGTGATATGCATCAGTGTACAGTAGCCACAGTAACTCAAACCAATTTCCTTTTTTTTCCCTATGAAAATCTTGTTCAAGACTCATCTTAGGCAATGAGAGACCTATCTACTCCACCAACACACTTACAATAAAGCAGAAACAGCATATGAACAGTAACATTAATGTCCATTAGTACTCAAATGTTGATGCTCCTAATCCCTACTTGCCTATTTATTGAGATCTTTCTAAATGCCATGGTACTTTCTCAAAGGTGCCTATAAGACTGACCACATCAGCTCTGGCCTTTTGCCTCCTCCAACTACAAGTGCTGCTTTCCAGCTTGGTTTGACTTCTCTACCTAAGTCCCACCTTGGAGTTGAAAAACCTATTCCTGAATCATTACTAATATCAACACTTTTTCTAGAGGATGCTCAATTTTATGAAAGACCCTCAGTGAGGGCAGGCATTCCTTGAACTGTCTTCGTAGTGATTGGTAGCACTTTTTCTAGTTGGTACTTGTGTTGTCAAAGTCAGGATCTCATGGTCCACAGCACCCACTTAGGGGGATAGCTCAACTGAACTGTTGCTATCCTCAGCTTTGAGTATTGCACCAGAAGTGTCACCTCTGCTTCTGTGGAGAAGAATAACTGCACATATCTACTATGTTAATATCTATTCTGTTCAGTCAAGGGACACTTCACAGCAAACTTGCATGAGCTCCAAAATTTTGTAGCTTTTTCTATACTCAGATACTTAATCACTCAGTCTCAGGTCATGCAAATACCCCCATGGTCTTCAACTGGTAAAAATTTCAAAATTAGGTATGTCCTTATGCCAAGAGGACTTACTGCTAAATGTAGACTCATAATTCTACACTCTTCTTCAATATGGGGTCTGATCTTGTTATTTTCTGTGATCTGGGCATTGTTGAGGCAGCCTAAGTTGATTAGATATGTTTGTATATCATTTCTTCATATATTAGTGTGGGTTCCAGTATCTTTCCTCAACCCGGAAGGCAGCCTCTCCACAAATGAGTACACACAAATAGATATAACATCTATTCTTACCAGACATAGATATGTATCCACCTAAGAAAAATTTCAAGTAGGCATACCTTCAGCAATGTACTACCTCCCCACAAAATGAAATTAGAAGCTCTGCTTCCCCCCACCTTCTCCATTTTTCATGTCCTAAATGGAAAGAGTTAAAATTCATGAATATAAGAGTGGTAGGCTGGGTGCAAAGCCATGACCTTTTACAGCTGTCTGTAAATTTATCATCATTTTTAGTATCTTGCTTTTTCTACCATTATATTACATAGGCAATAAAAATTATCTACATACTTTATGATGTTTATATAAATATGTGTATATATATACATACATACACACACACACACACACACACACACACACACACACACACACACTTAAAGGCATTGAACCAGTATGGCACTATAAAAAGCAAAAGTGAGCCAGGCACAGTGGCACATGCCTATAGTGCCAGCAACTTGGGAAGCTGAGGCAAGAAGATGGTGCAAGTCAGCCTGCACAACTTGGTGTCTCAAAATGAAAAAAATGAAAAAAAATGAAAAAAATTAAAAAAAGAATGTGCTGTGGGTGCAGCTCAGCAGTAGGGAACTTGCAAAGCATCTATGAGGCCCAGTGTTCAACACTGAGCACCAAAAAAAAAGGAAGAAAGAAAAAGAAAAGTAAGTGTATAAAGAGTGAGAGAATCAGAAAAACTATAAGAAAATCAAGGAAACATCAAGGCAAAGTGCTAACAGTGGTTATGTTGGAGATGTTATTGGACAGGACATTTGAGGAAATTTTCCCCCTGTATATAATTGTAAAATGGTGTAGCTGAAACTGAGTTTTACTTTTCTTAAAATTTTAGTTGGAAAATACCATTAAAATATCCAGAGTGATTTATTATATTCCTCTAGGGTACATGTTTTTACTCTTTGCATGACATTCTCTTTGTACTGACTAACTTCTATAGATTTCAAATAGAGAAATAACATCCTTTGCCACAGATTGTTTTCAATTTAAGCATTTGACTATCTACCAATGTGGTATTGCTTTAGTCTAATTTTTCGGTCCTTGAAGGTTATCCTCAAACTCTCTTGTGGAAGCAAATTGAGTTGGTTTCTTTTGAGAACCTAAAGTTGTCTCTGTTTAAAGAAGCAAAAGAACCCCTTTCCTATAATTTAAAAGCCTACTTCTATCCTTCTATTGCATATAAAATGTAGCCATTTGCTAGTGTGTGCTGTCTTAGTTAAACCATTTGTTTCAGTGGAAAACAAAACACTCAACCTATTTTAGTCCTGCTAGTTTGAAAGTAGATTTAGCTTCAAATTTATCATAGCGATCTCTATTACTCTGTCTCTCTCTCTCTCTTTCCCCCTTTCTCTCTCTTCTTGTTCTAATGAAAAAACACCTGGCATAAAGGTCAGGTTGAGAAAAATGATACCATTTATGTTAGAAGCAGCAAAATAACATTTCTTACTCTGTTTTTAGATAACAGGTGTACTTCACGGTTTTCTTTGGAAGCTACAAGTGATGAAATCGGTTGTGCAGACTGGGATGATGGCAGAAATGCGTCTGACTGTCATTAACCTGTCCTTCATCTGATTTATGAGCTTCTTTTACAGCAAATGACAACCCAGGAGAGGAAAATATATCTGCTCTCCGATTTCTTCATTCTGTACCCCAACTCACACTCCGTGTAAGGAGAGAGCAGGAACATGATCCTAGGAGTATAAACCTGAAGTGTGATGGCCTGCCGCAATGCATATGGCCAGTACTTATGCTTATAAATGGAAGGGAGAGAGTAATTCATTGTCATACTTTTCTTTTTCCCTAATAATCTTATTTTATTAGAATTTTTTTAGTGTATAACTTAATGGGTCTCATTATGACATTTCCATACATGCATATCATTTTATATTGCTCATGCTCACCTCCCATATTACCCTCTCATGAACCCCTTCTCCCTGACCTCTCCCTCCCCACCAGTGATACTTTTCTTTTTTATGTTATTGTTGTTAGGTGCCGTCGAGTTGGTATCCGACTCATAGCGACCCTCATAAGGTTTTTAATGGCTGACTGTTTCGGGATTACCTTGGGAGTAGATTGCCAGGCCCTTCTCCCATTTTCTTTTTTATAGGCTGCCCGTATTTCTCTGTTTTGTTGTTGTTGTTGTTAGGTGCCGTCGAGTCGGTATCCGACTCATAGCGACCCTGAGTACAACAGGCGAAACACATTTGTCAGTGCTTTTGGGAGGGGGTTGCCAGGTCCTTCTCCCAAGCCTATAGCTTCTGGCGTTCCCAGGAGGTCTCCCATACAGGTACTAACCAGGCCCGACCCTGCTTAGCTTCCGAGATCTGACGGGATCGGATGCCACAGGGCTACAGCTGCAGGCATTTCTCTGTTTTAGTATTCTTCAATTGTTTGTTAGTTTGTTTTTTGAGACAGGGTCTCTCTATATAGCTCAGGCCTCAAATTTGTGATCCTCCTGCCTCAGCATGCCAGCTGGTGGGATTACAGGTGTGTGACACCATGCCCAGCCCTGATTTTTCTGCTCTACAATACAAAATGGAGATTATGAGAGAGAGGGTGACCTCAAAGTAAACAGCCAAACTTTAATAGTTTGGGAAATAATTATAATAATACCAACAATACCAAAGTATGTTAATAATGCAAATGGGCTAGATTATTCATGTAATTATGCTGACAGTGTAAAAAGATAGATCACTACAGAAAACAAGTGTGGACTTTAATCATATTTGGGATGCAAGGGTATACAGTAAAATATTCCCACAAAAAGACATGCAAGTAGAAGAGAGGTCATCGGTGGGGGGTGGGAAAGGGGGGAGGAGGGGCACAAGATGGTAAGGGGGAAGTTATCTGTGCAATGTACAATGACACATATATGAAAATGTCACAATGAAATGCATGTCAGAATGAAACGCATTAAGCTGTACATTAAAATTTTTCAATTAAAAAAAATGGAGATTGATGGAATGGGAAGCTCTTCCTGATAACACCACTCCTGGGGAAGAATGACATTAGACTAAAGAGATAGCCATTGGAAGACACTAAGAATGCAGCCAATGGAAGATTTCAATCTAGGGTCTCATACAAAGGGAGCACAGTCAGTGGGAAGGAGGGGTTGACCCGGGGTAGAGGCTAACAGGGAAAACTATAAGGACTTTTGCATAGGTTGAGTCTTTTTATCCTTAACTGAGAGGAAACAGTCATTGTGGACTGTCTCAGTCCATTTGCACTGTTCTAATTGAATAGCATAAACTGGCTAATTTAGATAAAGCAGAAATTCCTCATAGTTCTGTACTGTGGGAAGTTCAAGATCAAGAAGCTGGCAGGCTTGGTACCAGTGAGGGCCTGATTACTGGTTTGTAGACAAGCCATTAACAGACACCAAATCTACCCATGCTTTAATGGACTTCCCAGCCTCCAGCCATTACGGACTTCACGAGAAAATGCAAAGTTGTTTTTGTCTCCAGCAAGACCACATCCTGGTGGAGTAGTTGTCAAATAAATCTGGTGCTCTTCGAAAATTCTAATTTGTTCCCTGAGCCAAGATGACACTTAGTGTTCAACTTGTTTTGTTCTATCTACAAGGAAAAATGCAATGTGGGGAAAATGAGTATTTTGTAAACCCTACCACAAAGATTAAAAATCTAAAAATAGAAGTTCATGACAGTTTTAGTTATCAATTTAAATGAAGATTAAGAACTATCAGTATGAGAAAATGGAAAATAATGTTTCGATTGTTACATAATTTGCAAATGTTTTAATCTTGTCATTGTTATTGTGCATTTTTATTGCTGTTATTAGCAGCCTTCCTGGTTATGCTTGAGGTAACAAATACCAAGGGAACTTAAGAGACTCCCTCTTATTTGTTAGCTGAGTTTGTGAAGGCAGAAGAAAACTCTAGGGGGCTAGAAGAGAAGGTAACACAAAAGATTAAGAAATCAGTTGAGTCCTTGGAATACTCTAGAGAGAAGATAGGAGAATATGAGTGACTAGCAGAGTTTGCATGACTGTGAGTAAGGTTTTAGCAATGAAAGGCACTAGGTAAAAATTTTTAACAAGAGTTTTAATTTTATTCACAAGATTTGTAGAAAGTTTTTGATTTAATATTAAGCTCAATGTTTATACAAGTGGGAAGTGCCAGGCTGCTTAGTAAAATCTATTTCAATCAGTTTTCTTGAGCAAGGAAAGTCAAAGGTGAGTGTCCCCAAAATCCCCTTCCTGAAATTATCTTAATCCTCATCCTGGAAGAGTCATAGCTATACCAAGGGTAATATTCATTACATTACTAAAAAACAACCTATTCTTTTCCATTCACTTGGCATAATTCTAGGAATAGAGGTATATTTTAGTGCAAAGCTGTAAATTTCCTATCAAATATGCTTCCCACATATACCTACACCAAGTGGTTAGAAAGGACTAGGGAAAGTAATAAGGCAATCCTCTAAGGATTATATTATTAAATCATTCCACTTCCTGTGGTTCACCTACAAGTTTCTAAAAGGAGTTCTAGAATGTGAGCCAAAATGGGGTACAGCATCATTTAATAATAAAAATTATAAGACTAAATATATATGAGTTCAGAATGTTGATCACTCCTCAGTCCAAAAATATAAAAATTTCAGAGATTTGCTCATACTCTTCTCCACCCAGGGTAACTTAGTAGTTAGAAATGGTAGTCTTCACCTCATGCTCCTATCTCCCTCTAAGGGATCAGGCCCCCTGCAGAACCTGCTGCCTATACAGCCACATGGTTATATCCCTCTCATTCCCAAGCTCCGTTAACTAAAGAAGGATGTATTTCTGGTTAGAGGTAGTATGTCCATCTCTTGTTCTGCCATCAGGGTTAATCAGATTCTCTCTGTTAACATCTAAAGTGGGAAGTAAACAATTCACAAGGAAAAGCTAGGGAAATAGAACAAAACATCAAGGATAGGGCAAAGTGATATTAATAATTGCAAAGTCTTAGAGGATAAAATCTATAAACTACAAGTTCTAGGCTTTCAAGAGATCCTGAGAATCCAGCCCTTCCTCCATCAAAATTTAAGTTTAGTAAAACTTTTCATGATTTCTCTCCTCAAATTTCCATGGGAACTCACTTATTTTCCCAAGGGCAGCCTTACAATAAATTAAGTTTACTTGACTGTTCTCTATTCATTGCAAATACAAGAACCAGGCCAAAATACCCCATGTTTTATTTTCTAGCAAAGCAAAATCTCTTCCAGGCATTATTTAAAATTTCCATTCTCCAAGCAGTATCCTTTTCAGGAACCCTATCTAATGTATTCTCTGCTAATATAAATCTGTAGTTTGTATTATATAAAGTAACCATCATTTATTTTCTCTAGATGTTCTTATTTAATTTTCTGTGAGATCCAAAAGCATTAGAAGCAATTTTTCTTTTCCTGCTCTCACTTAGCACGTAATATAAACATATAAAACAGGAACTTTAAAAAATAGTATGATAGCTGGGCAGAGTGGCTCAAGCCTATAATCCCAGCAACTCAAGAGGCAGAGGCAGGAGGATTGCAAGTTCAAGACCAGAGGCAGTCTGCATAATTTAGTGAGACCTTGTCTCAAAAAGTAAAAAAAAAAAAAGGTCTAGGGGTGCAGCTCAGTGGTACAGCACTTGCAAAGCATGCAAGTGAAAGGCCTTGGATTCAACCCCTAATACTTCAAAAAAACAAAAACAAAAAATATCTTCAATGTGACATTTTTACTTTTTAACATTTTAAAGAAGTCATTTGCAACTCATTTTCCCAATGCAATTCATCTTTTGATTTCTTCACTACTGCTTCCACAGGTGTTGATTGTAGAACCAAGTAAAACAAAATCTTGGACAACTTCAACCTTTTCTCCATTTATCATGAAGTTGTTTACTGACTCAGCTGGAAGGATTTTTGTTTTATTTATATTGATCTGCAATGTATACTGAAGGCTATGTTCACTGATCTTCATCAGTAAATGTTTCCAATCCTCTTTACCTTCAGCAAGAGATCCATATTTGTGCCTATTCCCAAGGAAGGGGGACAAACTAAATGTGGAAATTATCAAACAGTATTATTAATATCACATGCAAGCAAAATTTTGCTTAAGATCATTCAAAAGCAACTGCAACAGTATATAGACAGGGAACTACCAGAAAATCAAGCCAAATTCAGAAGAGGGCAGGAAACCAAGGACATCATAGTTGATATCAGATGAATATTAGCCAAAAGCAGAGAATACCAGAAAGATCTATCTATGTTTTATCAACTATCCAAAGGTATTTGACTGTGTGGGTCATAACAAATTATAGATAACACTGAGAAAAATGGGAATACCAGAGCACCTAATTGTACCCATGAGGAATCTTTACATGGACGAGGAGGCAGTTATTCAAACAGAATAAGAAAACACTGCCTGGTCCCAAACTATAACTCCTTTGATTTTTTTTCTTTTATTATACTGTACTGAGAAAACCCCAATCCTACTTAAATTCAACCATCTACTTAACTGACAGAGTTGGTTCCAAGCACCTAAAAACATTGGATAGACTCCACATATTTGCTGAATGGACTCACTATAAATTTTTGTTCATACTAATAGCCACTTATCACTCTAGCAAACTCACTTCCATACTGTCTTAGAATAGTTAACACTTTGCTCTGCTTAAATCTCTAAATTCACCTGCCTCATGCATATACCTTACATGTACATTTCATTTCAAAAATAGACAAAATATAAACAACAAGCCAACATCTTCTTCCCACTAGCAGTTTCCTTGGAACACCACTTCATTCACCCACCACACAACACACATTTCTGCTTTCCTTCCAATTCCTATGACATTAAAATCCTTTTTTCTAGCTAATTCCATCCCCTCCCCTTGTGTATTAGATCCTATCTTTTCTTGCTTTCAGAATATGTTGCTTTTGAAATTATCCCTTTTCCTTCCTACATCATCAAATTCTCTCTCCATACTGGGTCATTTTCCAGCTTAGAAATAAACCCTGATGTGGCCATCATAAAAACCAACCAACCAACCAAAAATCCCATATGAACTTCCAGCCCAACCAGGAGTCTTGGATTTCCACACAAAATTTCTCTCAAGATTTGCCCAGACCTGTTTTCTTCACTTGCTTACATCATATTTTTCCTTCAATCCACTGCAGTTGAGAGTTAATCCTCACCATTTCCTTAAATTGGCTCTGTTCAGGGTCAATGCTACTATGACTCCTCTCTCAGTATTATTTGAAATAGTTGGCTCACCTCTTTTATCAACACATTTATTATTTGATTCTACAACATAGTTTCTTAGTTTTCTTCATATGTCACTGGACAATTCCATTTCACTCTCTCATCTGTCTTTATCTCTCTTTTTCTCAATATTTCATTCTTGTTCTGCTTTCTTCTTCATATTATATTAATCTTCCCAAGGCCAAGACCAAAGATTCAATTTTAAGCCTTCTTCTTTTCTCACTAGGTTCTATAGAATTAAATAAAGCTGTATACTAAAGACTGTTTTGAACTAATGAAGACACATCTGTGTTAAAGATTCTGCAGACTAATTGAACTGAACTTCAAGATTTTGGATACATGGAATGTTGCAGAAAAAGAGCCAAAATTATCTTGTACTATCTTTAATTTCCTTAATAGCCATTGATTACCAATGTTTGTATCTGACTTAACATCCTTATGATTACTAGGTAAAATTTTTTAAATGTATTGCTTAGCAGACCACCATTTTCCACCAACTCTAAAGCCAAGAATGTTATAAAATAACATGTAAAACCCATGGAAGAATACCAGTTGTGCTGGCACACTCCTGTAATCCCAGCAACTTGGGAGGCAGAGGTAGGAAGATCACGAGTTGAAGACCAGAAGCACTGTGCAGAATTTAGTAAGACTCTATCTAACTCAAAATTAAAAAAAAAAAATTAAAAAAAAACTGGGCTAGGGGTGCAGCCCAGTGGTAGAGCACTTGAAAATATGTGTGTGTCCCTGGGTTCAACCCACAAGTATCATAAATAAATAAATAAATAAATAAATAAATAAAACCCATAGAAGAAGTTTTCCTGCTTGACTGTAACATGCCTACCTTATGTCCCCACCAATGAATTTGGTAAATGTATTGATTTATGACTTTCTTTAGTTCTACAGCTGTAAAAATTCACGTAATCCCTTCCACAGAGGAACATGTCATTCAGGGCAACCTAAATCCATGTTCTTGGGTCATGGTCGCTCATATTTGGCTCAGAATAAACTATCTTTTTATTCCCTTTGGAGAAAGAGCTTGGTTTTACATCATCATGCTCAAATTTATACCTTGAACCTTGGGCTGTCTCCTGAACTCCAGACTTGAATATCTAGCTATTTATTTCATATGTGCAGTAAATGTCCAATAATCCAATCACATTTGGCATGGCTCACTCTCTTGCTCTCTTTAAGCCTTTCCACAAACATCACTTCATTGCTGAGGCCACCCCAACAAACGGGTAAAAGACAGATCCCACTTAAGACTCCATGTTTTCCTTGTAATAAGTTTTTCTCTGTAGCTCTACTTGATATGTATTATTTATTTGTCTGTCTTCCCTCACTAGAAATTTAGCTCCATTTAGAGACTAATTCCTATATTTCTAATACCTTATACTCATCAGCAGGCAATATGTACCCAATTATTTGTTAAATTAATATGCCTAAATATCCTAAGCCTTTTTTTTTTAAGTACTGGGGGTTGAACTCAGGACCTCGTGCATGCTAGGCAAGTACTCTACCACTGAGCTGCACCCCAGCCCCTTTCATATTTTTTACTTTGACACAGGGTCTAAGTTGTGCAGCCTTCCTCTTGCTTAGAACTCATGATCCTTCTGCCTCAGCTTCTCTAGTAGCTGGAATTACAGGAGTGGGCCACAGTGCCCAGCTAAAACACAAAGGTTTTTTTTTTGTTTGTTTGTTTTCCCCAGGACTGGATGTTTGAACCTAGGGCCTTGCACATGCTAGGCAAATGTTATACCACTGAGTTGAACTAAGCTTCCTTCATTCAGAAAATTACACTACTATATACTCATTTTCTCAGGCTAAAACCAGCCCTCAGAATTATTCCCAATTATTTTCTCTCACCTTCCACATTTACTTCTATCAGTCTAATTCAAACTACATCCCACATCTTAACATTCCTCATTATCTTAATTGCTACTCACTCCAGTTCAAGACACCTTCTGTCTGTCTCACTGGGTTATTTCTGTAGTCTTTTATCCATTTCTCTGCACATTCAGTTTTGCCACACACAAGCAATCCTCTGATACTCTACAAGCTGAGTGATGTTTCTAGTTCATAAATCCAATTACACTATACCTATGCTCAAAATGGGCTGGGGTTTTGCTCAGTTGATAGAGTACTGCTCCACACTCTCTGAGAACCTGGGTTTGATCTCCAGCACTGCAAAAATGGGAGAAGGATGTGGCAATCCACTCCTAAAGCAGTCCGGAAACAATCAGCCATTGAAAACCCTATGAGGGTCGCTAGGAGTGGGACCTGACCCATTGGCACCTGATAACAACAACAACATGCTCAAAATCATCTAATGGCTTTCCAATGAAACTATAAAACATCCTAAACTCTTTAATATAGTATGTGAGGTCTTACATAGTCTCCTCTCTGCCCACATCTCTATCTTTATTTCCCAAACCTACATCTCAGAATTTAATTTGATCATACTCTGATCATTCTCATGTTCTCTCAGTTTGGAATACTTCCCAGATTCTTTACCAAATTGATGTCTTTTCATAACTCAGCTGTTAAATGATACTTCTTTAGAACGTTTGTGACTATCCTTTCTAAAGCAATTAGCTTTCTTCTATCTCCAAACACTGACATATTATCTTGGTTTTTGCACACATAAGTAGCAATTGAAATTTGGTTTTTGTTTGATTTTTAACCTGTTTGTGTGCTCTTGGGTAATCTGTCTTCATTCAGCAGGTTCTAAGCTCCTTGAGGAACTCCTGTCTTATTTGCTACTTATTTTCAATATGAAGAACAATGCTTGGTGCATAGCATGTGCTCAATAAATATTTATCTGATTGACTAATTTGGAGTCAGAAAACATGGGTAAATCTCAAAGTAAATCATTAACTCATTTTATGGCTCAGTAAATGAGTACCATCATTAAATGTTATTTTTCATATACTGAGCATAGAGATACACACCTGTAATTCCAGCAACTCAGGAGGTGGAAGCAGGAGGAGTGCAAGTGTGAGGCCAGAGGCAGTCTGGATAAGTTAATGAGAACCTATCTTAATTTTAAAAACTAAAAAAGGAGATGAGGGATGCAGCTTAGTGGAAGAACACTTGCAAAGCATATGTCAGTCTCTGGTTTTAGTTCTGCAAAAGGAAAAAAAAATAGATCTACACATTTTAGGATTATAATGAACCTCAACTGGAGATCACACAATTAAAAGCTTTTCGTAAATCATAAAATACCAGTTGTTGTTAGATGTCATCAAGTTGGGTCCAATTCATAGTAACTCTGTGTGAAAGAGAAAGAAATATTACCTGACACTGTGCCATGTCTGGCACTATGTCAGTGATTCTCTTGCTGTCCATAAGGTTTTCGATGGCTGGTTGTTTCAGGAGTGGGATGCTTGGTCCTTCTCCCATTTTTGTGGTGCTGTGAATCAAATGAAGGGCCTCAGAGTACGTGGAGCAAGAACTCTACCAACTGAGCTAACTCTCAGAACTGCACTCTCATTAACATGAACCTAGATTACCTACATTATTAAAATCTTGGAAAGATTAATTTGGAGTGTCATACAGAGTAAGTTTTGTGGTTGTGGTGCTCCATCCAGTCAGGTCCCATTCATAGCATCCCTCATTGTGTTTTCTATGGATGATTCTTTCAGGATTGTTTCAGGAGTGGAATGCTACTTCCTTCTCCCGTTTTTGAAGTGCTGGGGATGGAACATGGGTCCTTAGAGAGTGTGGAGCATCTCCCTACCAACTGAGCTCAATCTCAGCCCCAGATAAAGTATGTTGTTGTTGTTAGGTGCCATCAAGTCGTGTCCAACTCATGGCAACCCTAATAGGGTTTACAATGGCTGATTGTTTCAGGACTGCCTCGAGAGTGGATTATCACATCCTTCTCCCTTTTTTGCAGCACTGGGAATCAAATGCAGGACTTCAGAGATTGCAGAGTGGCTTTCTACCAACTGAGCTAAATCCCAGCCCATACAAAGTGTAGACCCCACCATTTTGTCAGTAAGGTAAAATGACACTTTTCCATACACAAAATATGGTTATGTGTGATGAAACTTAATTTTTGAAATATTTTGTCAATATATCACCCTTTATTTACAGGATAAGAAAATTATATTCAACACTGATTTCCAGGGAATCATTGTGATTTTATTTCATTATGGGTAAATATCCCTAGAAGATTTTGCAGAATATTCTTGATTAATGAATTCTTTCTATTTTCCTGAAAAGTCTACCAGTATGCCTCACCACCATGGCCTTTTCCAAACATACATTTTGTCAGCTATTTGCACGAGTGCCTAGAGATCAGTCATGAGGAAACCCTTGAGTCAAAAAAGGAAATAAAGGCTCCACTTCAATGAGATGACAATCATTAAATACATATCACACCTCCACCACATGACTAATACAAGATGCCACTGACTAACAATAAACCAATGGAAATAATAAGTATACAAACCCAAAAACACATAGATTAAATTTTGACTAGTGTTAGGAAGATCAAAAGACTAGAACTTTTCTCTTGAATTGAAAAAAAGTAGTGATCTAGAAGCAAGAGATGGCAGATTCTATTCCTGAATTGAGGATTTACTAATGCTTGTGGAATTTTCCACCTCTCTGGAGATCAATTTCTTTTTAATAGAAAAAGTGTAGACCTACTTCTGTAATTGTAATTTCTCAAACATCTTCACAGAGACCAGCTCCAGGATGGGAGAAGCTACAGACCAGAAAGAACAGTCTTTAGAAGCCTGAAGGAACTATCTGGACCATGACACACACATCATTTTGCTAGAAGGAAATCCAGGTAGGCCTAGATTTAATTGCTGGCTCCGTGGAAAACTTCCTCAATAACTTCTAAGAATTTTTGCTTTATTTTGGTCCCCCAAATCCGGAAAGTATTGAAAATTACATGAGACATGGGTGGGAAAGCATTTTCCTCTCTTGGAAAATTCCAAAGCATAATTATAAATATTTTCTATAGCCTGTAATCTCAGTGTAGCTCATGGATATTTATTTAAATATGTGCCCAGACTGTTGCTATCATAGATGATATCAGGAATGACAGATTGCCTCTCTATTTATCAGGCTCTGAAAGGAATGTCCACACTTTGACACGTTAGGAAAACTCAGTACTTCCACACTTAAAAGAAAACAACTATGAAATTTGTAATATTAAAAGATACAATTTCTGAGCCCAGTGATGTAGTGCACACCTGTAATCCCAGCGACTCAGGAGGTGGATGCAGGAGGATTGCAAGTTCCAGGCCAGAGACAGTCTGTGTAATTTAGCAAGAGCCTGTCTCAAAAAGTAAAAAGGGGCTGAGGGTACAGCTCAGTGGTATAGCACTTGCAAAGCATACAAGCCCAAGGCCCTGTTCAACCCCCAGTATGCAAAACAAAACTAAACAAACAACAAAAAAGATATAATTCCTAAAAAGGCATGAATTTAAAGATGTTTGTTCTGAATAAAGGTAAGTTTTACCATGTTACATAAATTAAAATTGCACTGGAAAATTTCTTTGGAAACTGTACTTGGTCTTCTTCCTACAAATCCACTTGGTTAACTTTGAGTAACTATGGATTTTTATACTTATTTTTCTTCCAAATTCTCCTCTCAAACAGTGATTTAATTAAATGCATTTTTTTAGATTCATTGGTAAACACAGTCAGCCCAAAGTAAGGGTAACTACCAGTAAGAAAAATGTTTGGGTTCCAGGTTTAGTCTGGCCTCTCCACATGGTATTTGCTAAAAAGACTGCCTCTAAGCTATGCCAATTAATCAAGGGGTTATGTGCTGAACCTGGAAGTTTAGTCGTCAACACGTTTTCTCACAAAGAATCATACTCTATTTTTAAACCATTGAAATACCTCTATGACTTTTTTAAAAATTTTAATTAGCATGCAATATAATGGTTTTATTATGGCATTTTCATATATTTACATAATATACTTTGTTCTCATTCACCCCCTCATACATTAACTGAATAAAACTCGATATATATACATATATATATACATATGTATGTAATATATATATATATATATATATCACATTTAATCCATTCATTTGTTGTTGAACATCTAGGTTGATTTCATATGTTGACTACTGTGAATAATGTCGCAGTGAACATGGAAGTACAGGTACTTCTGTGGCATGTTGACTTGGATTCTTTTGGATATATACCCAGGAGTGGTATAGCTGGATTAAATGGTAGATCTATTTTTAGTTTTCTAAGGAACCAACATACTGATTTCCATATAGCTGTACTAATTTACATTGCCCTCTGGCAGCATACAAGATTCTTTATTCTCCACATTCTCACCAACATTTGCTATTGTTTGTTTTGTTGCTAGCCATTTTGACTGGATTAACATGTAGTTTTTATTTATATTTCTGTGATGCCTAAGGATATTGGATGTTTTTTCAAATATTTATTAATCATTTGTACTTCTTCTTTTGAGAACTCTCTATTCAGTTCATTTACCCTTTTACTAATTGTATTATTTAGGAGTTTTTTTGGTTTTTAATTGTTTGAGTTCTTTATATATTCTAGGTCAGGGGTCCCCAACCCTTGGTACCAGTCTGTAGCTTGTTAGGAACTGGGCTACACAGCAGGAGGCAAGCAGCAGGCCAGCAGGTGAAGATTCATCTGTATTACAGCTACTGTCCTTTGCTCCATTACCACCTTAGCTCCATCTCCTGCCAGATCAACTACAGCAATACACTGTCTTCTATGATACTGGTCCCTGGTGCTAAAAATGCTGGGGACTGCTGTCATATATATTAACACACATGATATTCAGTTATTATTTTTCTGTTGACAGAGAAATCATGTCTATTTCACAAGACTTTGATGATAATCAAATTTATAGTCCATCTCAGGTGCACATTTTTAGTCAAGCATAGTCAACTATCTGTGATAAAAATGAATCCAAGGGTGAGATATTACATGCAAAAACCATGTATACATTTGAGTGTAAAGTGGACTATTCAATCACTGCAGATTTGAAGTATAATTAATTAAAAATAGTAACTTGAAAATCTCCAGAGATAGATAGTACAAACTCCTATGACCATCATATCATATAAATGTTTTTTACAACTTCCCAGAATATAGAAGGGAAATGGAAGACACAGGTGAATAAACAAAAATAAATTTTAAACAAACCCTACATGGTAACAGCAAAAAAAAGATCAGGCAGACCAAGTGAAGGAATGCCCCTCAATGATGTCATTGCCCAAGGCAAGTCCTGTTTTTCCTCTGTGATGTCTTTTTAGTGCCAAGGAGCTTTTCAGTTCTCCCTAGTGAAGAGCCAGGCTGCCTAGACTCAGCTGGTCATATCCCAAGGGTGGCAGTTACTTTATTTTCAGGTCATTAATGTGGTATTTCCTGCAGCCTTAGATGCTCTTTGGGTCCTTTACAATGCAAATAGAATTTTGCTTTCTAGTTAATTTTCAAAATCACAGTTTTGTTTCTGCTACCACTTATTGCTAGAATCTTGTCATCCTTCCTTCATAAATAGTTTCTGCCCCAAAATATAAAATGGAGAAGACTGACCTTGTTTGTAAGATAGACAGGTAGTTATCCTTAGCTGAAGTCTAAGTGAAGACAACCTTGAAGGTGTACTTTAATTCCCAGCCCCATGAAATTTGAACATGTTTTCTAGCATAATTAGTAGGATTGGTGAACAAGTCTCTCTCTTTCAACCTCATACCCTGATCATCCACAGAAATGTGAATAATAACATATAAGAAAGATAAAAGTTATATTCTGGGGATTATGGAGTCATAAAGGAGAAGGAATGATCCCTTATTTTTTTCCCTAATGGTAGTAAAATAATATGGCATTCCTGCTTGTATATCTGAGAGCCAGGATTTTTAGAAAGCCTTTATATTCTGACTGGTTTCTCCTTTGCTCTAATAACTTTAGCAGATTTGTGGTGCTATAGATAAGATATCAGTAGTCTGCATTTACCCACACATAAATCAGAAACATTTTTGAGATTTATATTACATATATTTTATAGTAAATATATAAATAGAGTAAATATAGAAATGAAAAGTGAACTTATCAAATAAATTAGAATCAAATAGAAGAGATTATCACCTCTTCAAAAACAACATTTATATGTACTTTTTTTCCACAGAGAACGCCATTGCCATTCATTTAGCTCAAGCTAGAAATCTCAGCATTATTGACTTTTCCTTTTCTCTCTTGCATTATTTAACATTGGTTATAAGATCCTGTGTAATTTAATTCCAAAATGTCTCGAATGCTTCCTTACTTTCATTACCAGTGTTCATAACCTTAATGTTTATGCATCAATGTTCATAAAATTAAATTTTCTTAGTTGGTCCATTGCAATGAACTCTGATTATTCTGGAAGTAGTATATAGAACTGTTGTAAGTTTCAGAGAAGGAATAGGTGGTTGTACCTGCTCTTTGAGAAGAAATATTAGTGTGTTGATAATTAAGTGACTGCATCATGAATAAACAATTTTAGTGAGAGTACCAAATCCTGTTTCAACCCCATTTTTGAAGAAAAAGAAGAAAGCAGTTAAGCCAGAGATTAATTACAACATGGAATTCTCAAAAAAATTAGTTTTTTATCTTTATTATGGTCATGGTAAATGTGCCAAAATATAATTCCTCAACAAATTATCATAGTATTCACTGAATTCACAGCATTGCACTAGGTATATGTGATGGACATGAAGATGTGCCACTCAGGTTCCCTTTCAATGCTGAGATGGTAATTGCCATGGATGGATATGGTAGGAAGTTGAAAGAGTCCTTGCTTGTAGTCTGGGCCTGTGAAACAAAAAGTGGGGAAAGTTAGGTGGAAGCATACAAAACTGTCCACTTTATGCCTGGCCAAAGTGTCAAGCCCAACACACATCCAAGGAAAGGACTCATGGGCAGTAACAAATAGTTTAGCTATCTGTAATCTCACATATGAGGAGCTAAGAGACTATGGCAAGAGGATTGAGAGTTCAAGGCCAGCCTGGGCTATGCAGACCTATACAAGAAGGAGGCCTTAAATATGAAGACTTTTGTATCACATGTTAGCACTCACAAGAAATCAAGCATCACAAATGAGGCAACAAACCACTAAGTACACAAAATGACTTAGCTTGATGATGTCAGTCAGCATCTTTAATCTTTCATGGGGCACCTCAAGGTTGGCATGATAACCCTATGAAGACGTGATCACAGTGGCAAAGTTATGCTAAGAATGATACAGCTACTGCCACCACTAAGTGCCCAAACTTTCAACAGGAAACAACATTGAATTTTCAGTGCATTATCATTGCTCAAGGAGACCAACTGGTCACTTATTGCACCATTAACCAAGAGTTCACAAGCCAGACATTTGTTTATATAAAATAGACAAATATTCTTATTCTGTTGTTTTCTTTCCTACCCATGAGGTATCAGCCAAAACTTCTATCTGAAAGCTTATGATGTGTTTTATCCACTAGTATGTGATCTCATATAGCATCAAAACAAATCAGGAAGCCCACTTTACAGTAAGGCATGTATAGGAGTTTGTCCATGGCCAGGGGATCCACTGGTCATATCACACATCAAACCATCCAGAACCACTAGCCTCACAGAATACTGGACATTCTCCAGATGGCATAGCTGAGGCATCAACCAGGATACAAGTATTTTGGAAGGTGATGCCTACATATGATATAATGTGTAGTATATACTTTGGATCAAAGAATTTATATGGTGCTCTTCCTCCAAAAGGAAGAATACATGGGTCCAAGAATCAAGAGATAAAAACAAGAATGACCTTACTTAACTATACTTTCAATTACCTATTTGGGAGATTTGTGCTTCTCTTGCCCACAACTCCAGGCTCTGCAGAGTTAAGAGTTCATAATCCCCAAGTAGAGGATATATCCTCTAGGGAACACAAGAAGAACCCTAAAGATCTATAAGCTATGGCTGCCCTCTGGGTACTTCAAACAAGTATCAGCAGGTAAAAATACAGCCCACTGGCCACTAATTAACATTGACCATTGGAGAGATAAACACCTGCTCTTACACAATGCAGGCAGGGAGGAATATATTTGGTTTCAGATTTTGGTGGTTTTTTTTAACTACCTTGCCTTATTGTTATATCAAATGGACAAGTATAGTAATCATCATCTCAGAAGCTGTTTTCACTGAAAATATTAAAATTCACTGAAATGAAGAATAGATACCAAAGGAGGGAAATCATGACAATTGGTTGTGGCCCCAAGTCAGCTGCAGTAGAGGATGCTGTAGCATCAGAAGACTAGTAGAGTTCTTCCTCAAATACATAAGTAGACCTAAGCAATGTGTGCATACCTTGCATGGATCCCCTGGAGGAAAGAGAATACTTCCTGGCTTCAGGGAGCCTGGTTAGTAGACAACCTCCACCTGGCAGTCACATAAGGGACTGCTGCATTAGAAGAAGGTCAGCTTTTCTGAGGACTGTCTTTCCCCAGAAGAGCACATTCAATGACTGGCTAAAGTAGAGGAGATCAGTTTCTTTCCAACACACTGGATAGACCACTTTGGCCACAGAACTCTCTGAAAAAGGATGTTACCAGGTTCTTACTGCAAATTGGTTTCTCTTAGTGCCTCTACCCTTTGTTTCAGAGTATGGTTCCAAGAAACTCAAATTTTAAAATCAGGTATGCAGTGACAGACTTTTTTTAAAAATAATACACATTTTGTGCGTGTGTGTATGTGGTACTCAGAGGCAGAACCCAGCACCTCAGGCATGCTTTACAATCACTCTGCCACTGAAATGCACCCCAACCCTTTTTTCATTTTTTTAATTGAGACAGAGTCTTGGTAAATTACACTGGCTGCCTTCTAGCCTTGAACCTTCAGTCCTCCTGCATCTGCCTGTGGAGTGGCTGGGGTTACAGTCATGTGCCACAATGCCAGTGAAAGACTTTAAAAACAAAAAGTGTTCAAATGATATTTTTTGTATAACAATACTAAGAAAAGATAAACAAGTTATAGATTCCTTCACAGGTGGTGGTATATCTTGTTCATCTCTTTGATGCCTGGTCTGGTAACTGATTCTAGGAAGGATGCTGGGATACAAGTTACAGTGATACTCGTTTGGAGGGGCCTCTAAGGAATTCCAGTTTATCCTGACTCTTCCCTGCTCCCTGATCAACTTGTCTTCCCAACTGACAGGCAGCCTGAACAACAGCTGATTCAGGCTCACAAACAGATGTTTGTCTACAAATGCACAGAAGCAACGGCCACACAGCTCCTCATAGACCTCTCCACAGCACCTTCCTCTGCCCCTCCTTCACTGTGTGGGCACACTTAGCTCTCTTACTTACTGTCAAGCTCAGATGCCCATTCTTGCCAGTACTTTTGGAACATGTCATTAATGAATTTTTTCTGATCTTCCAATTCCAGATCTTATCTTCCTACATCCCTGTAAAGTATAATGCCTATAATAAATTCCTTACTCAACAAATACTCAGAGTGACTCTGCTTCCCTGTCTGGATACTAATGCATTCCTATTATTTTAAAGCTGTGATCTCTAATTTTAATCTATTCACATTGAATATGTCCAGTCTTAATCTGATATAGGCTCTATCTGCTAAGATGATAATGATGACACTTATCTAATATTTGATAGGAAGCCTGGCATTATTGTGAACGCTTTGCTGCCAAATTTTCAGATGTTTCTCAGCTTCTTTAAAACTCTTTGATTCTCTCAAAGGAATATCATGTTTCAATATGTTAAAAAATATTATTATTAATACTAAGTCCACATTGGCATGCAAGAAGCAGAGGGAGATCTGGGGGTTTGGATCAGAAACAAGTAGTTAAGCTAATCTGGAGCCTATTTTACATGCCTGGTAAGGCAGTCAACAGTTAACTACAATTATTAATTCTCTCAGATGTTCAGAACCATTACTAAAGTGTATTGTGTACATATTTTTTCTGTGTATTTGGCTCTAAAATGTTGCATATTGCATTAATAATACTTAAGAATGTGTCACATATCAGATACTTTGCGAAACTGTTTACATATTTCATCTCATATAATGTCCCCAAGAAGTCCAGAAGATGGGAAATATTATGCTCTTTACTTGTATGAAAAACTAAGATTGAAAAACATAATCTACCCAAAGTCTTACATTATTTGCATAATAATAATGGAGCCAGAAAATTGTCTTCCTGTATCCATCTCTCCTGCTGTTAGGCCCCTAAGATTTAGCCCGACAAATATTTGCAATAATAATCACTATCTTCTGTTGCAACTAGATATTGCCAATGAAGTAAAAGTAGAGGTGATAGAAAATAGTCCTATAGAGAAAGACTGTGTTCACTTTCATTTCTTGTTTCTGCTTGCTATGGTGCAGATGTAATGGCTAGATCTTCTGCACTCAACTTGGATCACAAGGTGATCATGGGGATGGCAGTCAAACATAATGGAACATTATGCCGTAAGAACCTTACAAGACCCTGCTGAACAGGAATGTCTTAGATATCTGCCTCCAAATGTTTACCTAAAAGAAAAAATAATTTTCCACCCTGTTAGGCCAATTATATTTGAGATTTTTTATAATTTACAAGTAAATTTAATCTGAACTAAGACAATAACCCTTCTTTAATGCTTTCCCAAAATAAAGCTAAGCAACCCTCCTTAGCACTAATACCAATATTCATTCTTACAATTCTCTTCTTCTGGTTGTTGTTGTTGTTAGGTGCCATTGAGTCATGTCCAACTCATAGCGACCCTTATCAGGTTTTCGATGGCTGATTGTTTTCAGGATTGCCTCGTGAGTGGGCTGCCACGTCCCTTCTCCCATTTTTGTGGTGCTAGGAATTGAGCTCGGGCCCTCAGAGACTGCAGAGCAGTCAACTGAGCTAAATCCCAACCCCTTCTTCTGGTAGAGTACAATTTAGAAATACTTCTTGGCTAAAGGTTTCTTCCTGACATCTGAGAGCTTATATTAAACAAGAATGCTTGAAGTAGCTGATTCTCGATCTACATGACTTCTTACCAGAGACAGAGAAAGCTATTGTGAAATTCTATTTTTTTTCTGCAACACCACATTAGTTGTTGTTCTTGTTAGGTGCCGTCGAGTCGAGTCCGACTCATAGTGACCCTATGTACAGCAGATCGAAACACTTGCCAATTCTGCGCCAGGCAAACCATCTTATTTATGTTTAAGCCCATTGTTGCAGACACTGTGTCAATCCATCTGGTGGAGGGTTTTCCTCTTTTGCGTTGACCTGCCACTCTTCCAAACATGATGTCCTTCTCCAGGGATTGTTCTCTCCTGACTACATGTCCGAAATATGTAAGACGCAGTTTGGCCATTCTTGCTTCCAAGGAGCACT